>JANHFR010003089.1:16235-36138 GCA_032468015.1 Mimophis mahfalensis | reverse complement strand
ACGTCGCCAGTCTTAAAATGCTAATCTTAAACTAGCATTCCAAAAATCTCCTCTACATTTCTTGTCTCTCTCATGGAAAGCTGAGGCTGGGCCAAGGAGGGTGCACATGCATGGGAAGACCTTCCTCAAGCAAGTGGCTGGGCTCAGCCAAAGCACAGCAAAGGCGCACGCAGGGTGGGTGGTGGCTTACTTGAGGAAGAACTCCCTGTGCATGCACACCCTCCCGGCCTTGCCACAGCCAGACAGGGAGTCACAAGAGGAGGAGTGGGGGAGGAGGAGGGAAGTCTCCAAGGCAGCTCCTGCTCATTCCTCAGCCAGCCTGGAGTTCCGTAAAGAAAAAGGAAAAGGAGTAGCAAAGAACTGCGAGCAGAGCTTTCTGGCTTGGCCCCGCTTTGGCTTTCTGAGAAAGAGAGAAGAGACATACAAAGTGCACACGAGAGAGATAAACACACACAGAGAGACACACAGAGAGAGTGGGAAACTGGATGACAGGCGAGCGTCTTTGGCAAGGGCTCTCTGGCTCTCACCGAGCCTGCCCCCTGGGGTGAGAATGCAAAGAGCCACACTCAAGGGGCCAAAGAGCCATATGTGGCTCATGAGCCATGGTTTGCTAACCACTGCTGTAGAACAAAGAACATTTCTCAGTTTAGAAATAGGTTTCTTAATGAACTTACTACATATATATTATACAAATTACAGATAATACACAATATATTTATGGTGCAATGTTGGATTATCCTTCCAGTACTTTTGACAAATGCTGCATCTCATTTAAGAGGGACAATACTGAGATTAAATACCTGTCTCAATAGTAGTAACAATGAGAGGGATTTTGAAGTCCTAGTGGACAATCACTTAAATATGAGCCAGCTATCTGCCAACATAGTCCTAAGCTATATTAACAGAAGAATAGAATCAAGACCACATAAAGTGTTAATACCACTTTGTAATGTCTTGGTAAGACCACACTTGGAATGCTACATCCAGTTTTGGTCACCACAATGTAAAAAAGACGTTGAGACTCTAGAAAGTGTACAGAATACAGAGAAGAGCAACAAAATTATTAGAGAACTGAAGGCCAAAACATATAAAGAATGGTTGCTGGAATTGGTATGTCTAGTTTAATGAAAAGAAGGGTTAGGAGTGACATGATAGCAGTATTCCAATTATCTCAGGGTCTGCCACAAAGAAGAGGGAATCAAGCTATTCTCCAAAGTACCTGAGGGTAGGACAAGAAGCAATGGGCAGAAACTAATCAAGGAGAGAAGCAACCTCGAACTAAGGAGAAATTTCCTGTTAGTTAGAACAATTAATCAATGGGACAACACTTGCAGAACTTGTAGATGCTCCAATAGTCTATGTTTTAAAGAAGAGATTACACCCATCTGTTGGAAGAGATTACACCCATCTGTCGGAAATGGTATAAAGCAATGATAGCAAACCTTTTTGGCACTGAGTGCCCAAAATGGTATGTGCATGCATGTGCATGGGCCGGAGTGCTGGAAACCTGAGACAAGCTGGCCTGTTTTTTGGCCATTTGGGGGGCTGTTTTCAGGCCATTTTCATGCTGTTTTGGGGGCATTTTCAGGACATTTTGGGGGCTGAAAAACAGCCTGGAAACAGCCTAAAAATGGCCTGAAAACAGCCCAGAAAATGGCCCAAAACTGGCATGAAAATGGCCCCCAAATGGCATGAAAATGGCCCCAAAACATCCTGTTTTGGGAGGCATTTTCCTACACTCCAGCACCCCCAAAGTCTAGCTGGCTGGTGCACATTGCAAGCTAGAAATCAAAAGAGCAACTGGGGATGGTGTCCGTGCCCACAGAGAGGGCTTGGCGTGCCACCTTTGGCACACATGCCATAGGTTTGCCATCATGGGGATAAGGTTTCCTACCTAAACAGGGGATTGGACTAGATTTAGAAGATGCCTAAGGTCCCTTCCAACTCGGTCATTTTGCTTTAGCCTGTTGTTATTGCTGAAGTTTTAAATTAAACTTTCATCATTTTGCCCAAGTTATGTTCTAACTAGTTTCATTCCTGGTACCTCTGGATATAAACAGAAAAAGTAAATGAAGTGTTTCAAAATAATGCATAAAGTTCAGCTATGTTCTGTTTAACCTGGGATCTGATGTACATTTGAAAATGTTCAATGAAAAATAAAATCAAATGGTTTGGACTTTCCTGTGCTAACTTCATCAAGAATTATATCCAGGATCTTGTGCTCAGACTATTAAAGCATTCAGCTGCTTCAAATTAGCTCATGCACTTCACTGATGTTCAAGTTCGTTTAGGATTCAGTCTTGCAGTCAGTTAATTGTAAATTAAATCTGTAATCATGCTAAACTGTTCCCACATCCATCTTAGACAACCACAACTAATTTCATCTTGAAATAAAGGCATTATGTTCCAATTACATATGTAAGGACTTCAACAGAGTTCTGTTCTTTGTATTTTATTATTCAGACCAAATTATCTAAGGCTATAGTAATAGATATAGAACAGGTTAATTATGTATACTCCCTAATGAATAACAAGCATCTGAGGAAACTGGGTTACAGTGTTTTTTTTAATTAATTTATTAAATATGTACTTTAGCTTATGTCTTTTGAAATTGTTGGCCCTTTGATGAAACCCGCTATTGGGAAGAAAGTATGTCCAACAATTGTCTCATTAAAAGCCATTTTAGACTGACAGGCAACTTTAAATATGGATGCATTGGCCTAAGATTTTAAGATGGACTTCAATTCCCAAAAGGAAGCTGACTGGGGAATTCTGGGAGTTTAAATTTACACATCATAAGGTTGCCAAGATTGAGAAATACTAATCTATAGAATTAAGTGAGTACAAAGATGGAAACATAGTGAAACATTCACAATAGAGGATTGAACTGGTAAGATGGTAGAACTTGCAAAACTGACTTTTCTGATTAAGAGAAGAACAGCAATTACTGGAAATACTACATTTATTTATTTATTTATTTATTTATTTAATTATATTTATATACCGCCCTTTTCCGAAAGGACTCAGGGCGGTTTACAGGGCAATTAAACATAGACTTTTGGCTAAAAGTGGAGAAAAATAAAGTGGTGATTTGGGGATTTACTGATTAAAAGGGGTTGTTTATAGAGAGGAGATAATCAAGATGAGAGTGGCAATAGCATTAATCATACTACCAATTGCTACAAAGATAAAAAGTTGCTTCTTTAGATGTCTTTTTTTTCCTGTGATTCCATTTTTCAATTTCTTTCTTTCACTTTTTCTACCTTTTTCCTAAGTTTTTGTAGCTTTTTAAAATAATCTGTATAATTTCTTTCCTATAAAAAGGTAAGGGCTCCCCTCACACATATGTGCTAATTGTTCCTGACTCTAGAGGGTGGTGCTCATGTCCATTTCAAAGCCGAAGAACCAGCGCTGTCCAAAGACATGGTCATGTGGCCAGCATAACTAAACGCCGAAGGTGCACAGAACTCTGTTACCTTCCCACCAAAGGTGGCCCCTATTTTTCAACTTGCATTTTTACATCCTTTCGAACTGCTAGGTTGGCAGAAGCTGGGACAAGTAATGGGAGCTCACTCCATTATGCAGTGCTCAGGATTTGAACTGCCAAACTGCTGACCTTTCTGATCAACAAGCTCAGCGCCTTAGCCACTGAGCCACCGTGTTCTTTTTTTCTTTCCTATAAAATTGCATTAGTTCTTTCCCATTGTATTAAAAAGGATTTACAAGAATATGCCACAAAATTCCCAAGAGGGATCCAGACATAATTTGTTCACTCTTTGGGTAATCATTTGCTTTTCACAAACACAAAAATTAAATCTCCAAATCTATGCCCTCTTCTTTGTGACAACCCCCGATAGATTTAATTTTTGTGATAGCAGGATAGGAAGCAATGGGTGGAAGCTAGTCAGAAAGAGATTCAGCTTGGAATGAAGAAGAAATTTCTCAATGGTGAGAACAATAATCAATGAAACGAGCTTGCCTCCTGGAGTTGTGATGCTCCATCGCTGGTGGTTTTCAAAAATCTTTGAATAACTATTTATCCAGGATGCTATGAGGATTCCTGTCTTTGGCAAGAGGTTGGATAATTGTTCAAGATGTTATGAGGACTCCATGGTCTGCTCCATTCCTGTGATTCTACGGACTTTGTTAATCAAAATGGTATGTAAAACTTCATTCTATTTCTCTAATCATTTGCACTGTATGTCTGATTATTTACCTCACTGTTCCCTGTTCCAGAAGAAATAATAATATAGTGCAGTGCTAAGCATGACATTTATGCCATTCCATTCCTGCTGACTTAAAGAATGGAATCATTGCTAGTAAAGGAAATTATCTGGGACAGCTAGCTCCCAGGTCTGCATTTTTCTTAGAGAATTGTAAATGGGCAAAAAAAGCGGAAACTCTCCTGTTTCTATTCCTAGTGTCATGATTTATGCATTTATTGGTGCTCCCTCTGAGAGCAGATCCCTTGTTCCAGTGCAAATGCAGAAATGCTATTAATCTAGTTAACAACAGAAGAGCCAAAGTTCTCCCCATTATGAAGCATGGCAAACCACAGTAGTTTCATCTTGTTCTGACAACGCTTGCATCAACCTTCCCACTGCGTTTTTGCCTCGACTGCTTTTAGAGAGCGCACTCTCCTTCTGCTGGAATTCCACAGTCTATTTAAATGCAGGGAAAATTGGGGTCTCAGCTGCTCCTGTGGTACACTTGTTATTGCTGTACATCTGTTTCATGCAGTCCAGATTAATGCATCTTTAAAAAAATGCATGGTTAAAGCAATTGTGCTTCCAACATTTGCACCATAACGTTGAAAACCATACCACTGTTTAGCACGCTGTTTCCCTCTAGAAGAGGCAGAGATTAGCTTTTTTCCAGAAAGGGAAGCGGGTCAGGTCGATAAATAATTCTGATCCTAGCTTACTCAATCCTAACTTGTAAATTGAGGCCAATCATTTCCCAGGGTGCTTCCTTGAGGCCCTACAGTATTCTCGTGGAATTCTAGAAATGAAGGAGCAATATCATTCATCCTCATTTGGGAGCAGAATTTTCACACTTTTAAGCATTTAAAAAAAAACACAATTTTTTTTTGCCTCAAAATAGTGCGGAGAATAGTTAGCATTTTCTTACTGTCCTACACTTGGAAGCAAGATCCAGAACAAAATCAGAATAGCGATGGATAGGAATACTCTATTAACAGAGCAAAGTGAAAACCTGGCTATATCTGAGGAACAAGCTGTATGCTAAATCAGAGTTATTAAAAGGGCCCCAACTGGCCCATTGGCATTGGACGTTCTAGCCTCCAATGTTTAATACAGTATAGGAAAATATAAGAGGTAGACTAATTTTATTACTTCTTAATGTTCTTCCCCCAAAGGGACCCTGGCCCAATCTATTTTTGTAGTCTGACTCTACATTAAGCAACATTGCGGCCATGCATCAAAAACCACAGAACTGAGTGCTTTGTGACAAAAACAAAAAGAAGAAAAACTATGAGAACTGGGCTTCAGAAGTCTGGTTGTCTACTATATTGAACTTTTTAAGGTCACTGTTCATTTAAAAACTAATAATTCCCAGATCCAGCCATGCAAACATCTATCAGCTAGGTATGAGAGTCAAGCCAACAAGCTGCAGTATTTATTCTATATATGAGAAAATTTATTCTATATATGAGAAAATTAATGTAAATATTTCTACTTGAGTTTCTTTCTTTTGGGGCCTTGGTCTTTCATGGAACCCTATCTAGTTTTCATTGATTCTGCAGAACAAATTTGAAAAAAGCCAGAACTAGATGACTTTAAAGACCTATACCCATGATGGCAAACCTATGGCACGCATGCCCAAAGTGGCACACGGAGCCATGTTGGCTGGCATGTGAGCCATCACCGAGCTCAGCTCCAATGAACATGCACACACACACACCCTGCTCCCCCCACCCCATGCATGTGTGTACAACCCCCCATGCTCCTCATCCCTGCGCATGCATGTAATGCAGCATAACCAGAAAACAGCTGATGTGCACTATCGTGCCATTCAGCTGAACTTCAAACGCTGAACCATTTGTTAAATTTAGGTACTGGTTTGGGAGAACCAGTAGCTAAATTGAAGTAATGGTTCAGCATCTGAAGTTCAGCTGATTGGCACAATAGCACAGATCAGCTGTTTTTTGGCTCTGCTGCATCATGCGTGCATACATGGGGGTGGGGAGGTGGGGGTCACATACACACGTGCAGGGGATCCACACACATGCATGGGGGGGTTGTGCACACATTGCATTATGGGTGCAGGCATGGGCAGGTGCATGCAGGTGTGCATGCACACACTTTCAGCACGTGACCACAAAAAAGTTCACCATCACTGACCTATACAATGTCCTAATTCTTACTACCATCTAGTGCACCCTAGATTTCTACATTTGGTAGAAAGATTTGGTAGTTTTAACAAAATACTGAAACTTTCTCATTTGACTTGGCAAGTTGATTGTTTTCATTCATGGTTGTCTATACTTGTTAAAATTCAAAATGCAATCCAAGTTTTCATTTTTAATGCTGTTTCAATTCAAAACAGGAGCTCATGTGCAAACCTGGATAGTTACGCATTTCTTTAAAAAAAGTTTAAAAAGTTTGGTTCAATGCTCATAGGCACCTGGGCAGCAAAACTGTGGCTTTATATAATGGATAATAAAGACATTATGGGGTAGGAGGGAAAGAAATAGCACTCATTCATTCACTGATCATATTTGAAATGCCAAACATTTATGGTTCAATCAGTGCCCACTATTTTTGTTCTTGTCTAGATCTCCTAGTTTATGGTTGCTCTTTCTAGCTGTTTATTTTGCTTGTTAATCACTTAGCTGCTTCTGGGAGATTCTTACCAAAGCAAATTTTCTACTACTTAAAACAAATAACAGCAACCAAGCAAACAAAATACCAATCCAGCTTTACTGCCTACTTTAAAGACGTCATTTATAAATAGGACATCTCCTCTTTGACTTTTCATGTAACTAAATATATAAGAGCTTTGGTGGACCATCCTGCCTTCAATATCTTGTTACATTTAAATATAAGAGGTTATTGCTAATTCATGCCAATACAGTATGTTACTGTACTTTTATTCATTGCAGGGATCAAAGAAACAAAATAGGATTTCTTGTTGCTTTTCTTGTTTGTTCTGCAGCCCCCAATTCACATTAGGTAAAGAGATTTAGAAAATGTTTATTTCTATTTCTATATCTCTGCAAGCTCACATGAGCAATTTAATTAATCTGCACAAACCTTGGGCTATGTAGACCCAGTAATAACAATTCTTTACTGAAGGAAAATACATAATGTTAATGATTGTCATGATGGGACAATTCAATATGTCTATATATTTATCCTTTACAAAAATGGTGGCAGCTTTCCTAACCCAAGCAAGCAGACAAATATGGTCTTCCATGGAGCAAACAGAATGCAAATTCTTTTGGGAAGAAAAGTCAACAAAAGTTTTCTTGCAAAATAATTTTTAACACAGAGTAAGTACAGTGAAACTGTTAAAGTTAATAAAGAAAACAGGAGTATAATTTTCTTTAGGAAATCACCTGAAAGCATGAGGGTTTTGAAATCTTATGCAGAGTGTGGATAATCTTTACCCACATTCAGCTTTATTACTTGAGGGGCCACTTGTCTCCCACAGTATCTGTCTAGTTGTAGTATCTGTATCCAATGTAGCAGGATTGGCATGCTCTGGATGGGTCTAGGACAACTTGCCTTGGCCAACTCACCACAGCCAACTTTCTGTGGCCCACTTGCTGCAGGACAACTCGGCATGGACAACTGACCATGGCAGAAATCACCACAGGACACAAGTTACACTAATACAGAAGAAATGGTAGAATGAAATCATTAAAGAAAGGATGCAAAAGCAGGGACAACGTGAAATATGAATGGCAAAAAATTATTTTAAACAATTAAATTGCATTACTGAATTGTCTCATGGTAAGTTGTCCCATTCCAGTCTGGGTTCTGTTGGATTAAACAATGCCATCTGGTGGGACCCTGAAAGTCCACCTTCTCTGTAGTAATGCCCGTTCTCTGGAATAATGTTCCCCCCAGAAATTTGAATGACTCCCACTCTACTGGTATTTCAAAGAGCCCTTAATGACTGGGGGGGAGGGCACCCAGGCCTTTGGCAACAAATGATTGAGGCCCTTTTTTTCTTTTTTGTTCCCCATCTGGTTTGTTTTCTTTGCCATTGTTGTTCTCCCTCGTGCTCTGTTTGTCTTTATGCATGTCTCTGTGCTTGTATTGACTTTTGTCCTTAAATACTTTTAACAAATGTAAGCCACCCAGAATTGCTGGGAGTCAGACAGGATATAAATTCAATTGATGATGATGATGATGATGATGATTCTATATCAAAATGTGTGTAAACATTCCAATTAATATCAGAGGGCAGCATCTATAGATAGATCTTTTTCTGTCACCATCGAGTTTTCATCAGGATTTTTTGCAAACTAGATATGATTCTTTCCCACCCACCCCTCCCAGTGCAGATGGATCTAAGATTTCTGGAACGTTGTTTGCTTGGAGGGTTTTATGAGCTATATGCCTCCTCCAGAACTTAGTCCCATGTTGGTATAGTACAATCCTTAAGAAACTGACCCACGTCCCCATTTTGAAGCTTTTCAAACCACACTTCTTCAAGATTTCACACATGCAGGCCAGCCCTACACAAATATTATTCAATGCAAAGCAATTCAGTGGGACAAGCGATCTTTACATCAAAATGTAGAACAAACATAAGACAACCTAGTATTATGTAGGTATTGTTGTCAAACTGCTTCATTCTCCTATTATCTGAACTATCTATTATCTCAGTATATGTATATGTACAGTATCTGTGTATCTATATGTGTGTGTGTATGTATGCATGTGTGTGCATGTGTGTGTACACACACACACACACACACATACACACACAAGCACATATTATACACTGTGTGTGTGTGTTCTGTGTGTATGTGTATGTGTGCATGTTATATATACATACATACATGCATGCATGCATACATACATACATATATACACACCCACACACATAGATATATCTCAGACTATCCATCCAAAATATAAATATTTTATTTAATGGCACTCTTCACAGTTGTTGACAATCACCGTTATTCTTAAAGCAGTAAAACTCTAGAGTTTGCTCCATCAGATCAACCTCCCACCATTTCTGTTATTGTTGGAATGGGGGATTGAGAAATGTTTTGTTGCTCTGGGCTGGGATAAAACTGGTTGTTATTTCCTGCACTTCACAATATTTCTGGTTATATTATTTATTAATACATGGCAGCACTGGAACATTTCAATGTTTCCTTGACTATGACATGCATTATTGATAAACAGTATCAACTGACAATGGGCTTTTGTGATTGATATCGCCTTTTTGTAATGAATTTAAAATGGTAAGCTGTTAGACTTATTGAAATGGGTTGCTTCTCTGAACTGTTATGCTACACTTTGAAACAGATCACTACCAGAAAAGTTTTTCCAATGATTTATTAATGCAGTGCTTAAAAAAAGAACAACTGGTGTTTCTCTGTTGAGAAGTGCTTGGAGCCCCTTAGTGAGGAAAAATAATGGTATACAAATCAACGTGTTCACAACTGTGGGGTTGCCTTATTTCAGCTTTGACTAGATATGCAGTACTGTAGCAAAGGGGTTCAGAAAACTCTTGGCTGTCATCTGTAGCCCTCATATAGAGTGTTGTTTGTGAGATCCTTGGTGCTCTCAGCGCTTGGTTGTTTTCTTGCAGATGTTTCATTACCCAACAAGGTGACATTATCAGTGCACCGATGATGTTACCGAGTTGGGCAATGAGACATCTGGAAGAAAACAACCCAGCCCAGAGTGCACTGATGACTCCGTAGTTCAACCCTGAGCTATAATATTCTCTTTTTAAAGCAGTGTTTCTGAACCACAGCAACTTTAAGAAGTCAGGACTTCAATTCCCAGAATTCCCTTGCCAGTTCTGGGAATTGAAGTCCACACATCTTAATGCTTCTGAGGTTGGGAAATTCTAATCTATAGTTTTGCAATCCATATCTAATAGACTTACTTTATCTTAGCGTGATCTCAAAATTCAATATTACAGCACCATTGATAGCAAACTTTACTAAAAAGCTTGCTCAGGCAATTAATTCCCTTCTCATCTATACACCTTCACTCGCATGGTCTTTGCCACAGTTTCATGGGGACAATCTCTTCATAATGGACCTTCTGTTGCACGGTTGGAAATGGCCCTGCTTCTCAGTTTAGACTGAGCTGTGAAAAACATGCTTGAGTTCTTCAGAGCTCAACCTCCACAAGCTTAATTACATTTTGTTTTCCACTTTATATTGCTCTATTCTGTTTCTCTTGTTTTATCTCCTGAAGTATCCTGTAAAGCATCAGGAATTCAAGGAGGAAACAGGGTTTGTTCATTTATTTAGTATCTTTTCTAAACTGTTTCCTCTACTTCAACACAAAATAGAGATAACTATAACTAGATAGAACAACTTTTTCCTTCCTTCCTCCTTAAAGCCGCAGAAGCATTGCTGAAGCAGTGGGGACCCCAAAAAATATTGTGCCAATTTAGTCAAACTATTTCTGCATCAGGGAACAATGGGAAGCCCATAATCTCCCACAAACCTTCCTGTACACAAACTGGAATACACTTGGCAGCTTGGATTCTTCTTGGCCCAATCCAACCCTTTCTTATAAAGGTGGCCCAATCTCTTATTTAGACATAATGTTGAGCCAATTCATTTCAACCAGATTCTCTGGGTCACAAGCTAATAGCTGAAAGAGGCATGTGGACATCCTTTGCACAATCACAGATGTCTCTTTCAGCATTCCAGGAGCTGTGGTGGCACAGTGGTTAGCATGCAGTATCTCAAACTAATTCTGCCCACAAGTTGGAGTTTGATCCTGATTGACTCATCATTCTATCCAGGGGTGGGTTTCAAATTTTTAACCAGCTGGTTCTGTGGGCGTGGCTTAATGGGCATGGTTAAGTGGTCATGTGACAGGGTGGACAGCCCACCCCAATTGCATGACCACCTAGCCATGCCCACACCAGTCAGAAAATCTATCAAGGGATAGATTTTTCCCACCCACCCAGCCTCCCGGCTGGAAAAAGCACCGAGTGGGGCTTTCGCCCATCTCCCGGGAGCTGCGAAAGGCTCCGTGTCGAGCCTCTCGTGCCTGCTGGGAGGTTTGAGTTTTCACTCACCCCCATCCCCAACAGCCTCCAAGGCTTTACCTGGCTGGAGAGGGTGAAAATGTCTCCCCACAACCTCCCGGAGGCTGGAAGAAGCTCCAATTCGGGGCTCTCGCGCCTGCCAGGAGGTTTGAGTCGTCCCCCCCGGCAGCCTCCAAGGCTTTATCTGAATGCTATAGAGGGTGAAAACGCCACCCCAGGCTCTTGGGGGCTAGAAATAGCCCCGTTTTGAGACTCTTGGAGGGCTGGTTTTTGCTCTCCCAGAGCCTCTGTGCATGCCCTGGGGTGGGCGGGGCCAGGCAGTTCCTGCATTTGCCGGTTCCCCGAGCCAGCTGATTTTTAACAAGTGGTTTGGGGGAACCGGACTGAACCGGCTGGAACCCACCCCTGATTCTATCCTTTTCAAGTCGGTAAAATGAGGAGCCAAGTTGTTGGGGGGCAATATGTTGACTATATAAACTGTTCAGACAGTGGTGTGTTTCAACCGGTCTAACAATTGCTTGGTGATTGCACACTTTGCACATGCACATGTATTCCTTTAGCAAATAGTGATACTCCTGCAGCTCTGGTGAATGAACCCAGCTAATGGGCACTAATTGCACTGCCGTGCTGATCAGCTGGGCTTCAAAAAAGGTCTCAAAAGGCATAGAATAATGCAGGGGTGGGTGGGCAGGCCAAACTGTAGAACTGGTTCACCCTACCGGTACAAACAGAACTACCAGTGCACCCAAACTGGGCCAAACCAGTAGAAACCCACCCCTGGCTTTATATTGCTATGTAAACCTAAGTGCTATTGCTATTTTTTTCTTATTTCATTCAGAACAGACAGGAACATAGAAAGTGCATATCTATGGTTGTTCCCTGCTTCTGCCAACATGCCTATATTTTTTTTCTTTTTATTACCTTCATAGGAGAAGGGGTAATGCTTATTCCTATCACAGTTTGCCCATTTCTCAAGCTATTTTGAAGTGCTGCTAGCCACGGATACTGTACTGACACACGCCTTTGAAGCACTATTTGAAAGTGGAGTAAATTTAATTAGCAGTTCATTCAGTTTTGCTCTATTAATCTCCTCTGCCTATGTTAGCCAGATTGTTAAGTCACAGGTGTAGAAGAGAGAGCGAGAGCAAATAGGATGGTGATTCCACCCTCCTTTTAGGTCCATGGTTATCTATTGCCTATCAGATTACATTTGAACACTTTGAAAGAGTGCTATATCTGTAACTTTATTTATTAAATTTCTATGTGATTCATCTCACTGATACAGTAACTGCATAACAGCCTGGTCAACAGGTTAGAAGCACAGAGGAAAAGCTCTGGGGGTAAACTGGTTGGGACTTGTTTACATGCACTGAGCACAGAATTCCTGCCTGCTTCCCCCAATCCCTTCCTCCATGTCAGTATGGAAAAGAGTATGGAAAATGGTATGGCTGAAAGGAAAATGCATGGCAACTTCAGGAAAGCATGAACTTAGTCTGGAAAAAATAGGAATGGATGAGAAAGAAACTCAAGATTGGTCCAACTTGATTCACTTTGGTATAACAGGGAGAAAAGGAGAAACATTTTCAAACCATATGCAATGTCAATAAATTACGATTCTCATAGCGAGTTTCCTGCAATGGTCTGCCTTGAAAGGTGAATATTGTAACCTCTCATCTGTTCAATCCATTGTTCAAGACATCTAGTAGAGCAGTGGATTGGTGGCTAGCTTTTACACCAGCAGGTAATGGTCAGTGAGAAAGAAAATTAAGCCAGGGCAATCAAACAATCACATTCCTAAACTTGTTCAAATTAAAATCATAAGCACAGCATCTCTCACCATTTTCACTACTGAGGCAGAAGTGAGCTTAATAAGAATAATACAAAACATTGCAGCATACTTTACTGTTCAAAACATGGAGAAAACTACTTAACCTAAAACACTGCTAAGTGGAATATACTTTACTATTCTTGCTCCAGTCATGTGCCATTTAGCTCCAACTTTTCTGTAGTAGTGTTCTGAATTCTGTATTGCATTCTGTATTCTAATTCTGTATTCTGTTTTTAAACATTCTGTTATTCTCTTCTAAAGAAAAGGACAGAACAAATCCAAATGCCCTTTGTTTCTATACCCCAAGTTCTCTTTCCATTCTTACCGGACATCTGTATGTATCTTCTAAAAATACGAACAAAATTGTGAACAATGAACTGCCCACTCTAATAAAATTGGAGTACTTAAATTTCAGTTATTACTATGATTGTATATATGGTTTTAACCTTCCTGATAGCACTTTTGAGCTTATTTTGTATGCTTGATAAACTCATTTTGACATGCTACAGATTTCCTACTGTTCATTCATCCTCACTCCCACGTATTCAATAAATATTCTTACTTGTTTTCTTGACTTACTCAAGCAGACTAGACTGGAATGAATATTTAAATATTTTCAAACAGGATGCTTTGGAAGATAATGCTTTTTGTGTATTATCCTTTTATGGACTTTTATGCATTGTATCATTGAGGCATTAGTATTCATTTTTTACTCTGTAAAAAGGAAATGATTTGCAATTGTCTGAAGTGAAAAGGCAGAGCAACAGCCAATAAAATACATTTTTGTATCAATTTGTTCACACACTTCTATGGAATATACCTTAAAGCTTAAACCAATTTGTTTTGAAGTGCTTAAAAAGCAATGTACGAAGAAAACAAAAATCCCTTTACAACCCAGACTACGGCAGTCCTGAACTTACAACATTTTATTTAGTGATTGTTCAAAGTTACAAGAGTACTGAACAAAAGTCATTTATGACTGTTTTCACCCTTTATGACCTTTGCAGCATCCCCATGATAAACAAAATTCAGATGGTCAGCGGTTACAGTGCTCCAAGACCACTTTTTGTGACATTCTGACAAGCAAAGTCAATGAGATTCACTTAACAACCATTTTCCTAACAAGTTCCATGATCCACTTAACAAATGTGACAATGAAAGTCATAAAATGGAGCAAAATTCACTTAACAAATATCTCACTTAGCAACAGAAACACTGGGCTCAACTGTGGTTGTTGGTCAAGAACTACTTGTATATCATAATTTTATTTTTATATTCTCAGTCCAGCATTATTTTTATGAGGTATTTTTAGCTTGAAGATTCTAACCAGAAGAAACACAATCAGACATTTAACGAAAGGAGGTGAATTTTGAATTATTTGCTTAGTACACGATAAGAACACAGCAGGAATTCACCATGAGATGATGAACTGCAACAAGCTTGCATATCACATTTGCAAGCGGATAATATAATTAGCATATAATTTTCATGGTGACAGGTTGGAACCATTCTGCTATAATATGCCTAATTTGAAATTACCTTCTGTACCCCTAGATTACAATGCCTTTAGCTGGCTCTTCAAATTCAAACTATACATATCTAGAAATCATTTCAGATGGAATAAATCCACTTCTCTAGACTTTTTGCTTTAGGGAAGAAAGTCAAGATTTTCCTCTTCAGCCAGGCTTTTTTAAAAAAATAAAAATAAAAAATGAGCTACTATAATAGAGTTTAGTAGTTTTCATGAAAATATAAAGATTTGATATTTTCAACAATCTTGAATGCCCAAAGGCAGAAAGGTAGGATATAAATCATAGGAATAAAGGATGGATACCCATGGCAGTTTGGAGTTTATTTTTCTTTTTCTTTTGTTTGATGGAGAAAAGGGGACTAAAAGATGTGCAGGGCTGACCTTTCTCAGCCAGGAGATCCCCAGAAGTATAACTAAGATTGGGATTCAAGACAAAACTCCACCAGTCATGAGCCATTTAACTAAACAAAGAGATGGGTGGCAAATAAATTTAATAAATAAATAGAGATGGATGGTAGAACAGAAGCAAACATGTCAGAATGGCCAGAGTTAATGTTTTCATACCATAGCAACCTTATTTTTTTAAAAAAAAAAAAAAAAAAAAAACATTTTCATGATCACAATTGTAGGCTTGAATATACTGTTATAAATGTGTATAGATACACCCACAATCTTCCTGGAATAAAGCAATGTTCTTTCTCAAGCAAAATGGCTTATGTTGTATTGGTTCAGCAATGAACATATAACCATCTCATGTTCCCCCTCCTACCCCCAATACATGCAGACACCACAAACACTACCAGCATCTAAAATTACTAGAATGACATTTGTTCTAGTTCTGTGTTTCTCAATCTCAGCAATTTTAAGATGCGTGGGCTTCAACTCCCAGAATTCTTCTGCCAGCTTGCTTAATGTTAGGATATTTATATAGCAACTCTAGGAAATGCCTCCCCAAAAACAAACACCAGATCTAATGTGCAAACCACTGTGAATTGGGCTATGAAGAATCCATGGTTACCATGTTGGCCATGAACTCCTGAGCTGCCACTGATTGCAGGCCAAGTGATGGCAAGTTGAAGTTCTCCAGGTCCAGAAATTTGGAGAACAATGTCAAATCAACCACAAAATCCAGCAACTCATGCTGGAAAACTATTTCATGGCAAGAAGCAGACATAAGATCACTATGGCAGAGCTTCACAGAGAGTTATATCTGATCATTTGCAAAGCAGCTCTCCAGAAGACACTTGAGGGTTTTGGATAAAAAATAGTCACGTTCTTACCGCCTGTCCCAAAGTCTCAACAGATACCACGCATGAAACCCAGATAGACAAACCTTATCCAACCAAGTTGCAATGATGCATACCAAGTTGGCTCTGCCATCCTTATTTCAGTTTGTTGTGGCATTTAACAACAACAGGTGAAATCTGGAATCAATGATCTAGTTTCTGGGATTAGCACATGGGACTATAATATGGCACTGGTACCAAACACCAGGATTATCTTCCCTGAGACTGACTGCCCCCTCCTGCCATATTACCTTAAGCCTGTTACTTATCACTTGTCCCAATGCCTACAATCTGTGAGGTGAAAAATCCTCTCTTGTGAGTTGATGGTTCATTGACAATGTTTCACAGCCAATGATAAAAGGCTTAAATTGTAAAATGTAAACTGTTTATTTAGAAAAACAATAAAGCTATATACAGTACTAACACTGACTACATTGTCTTAGTCTTATAAATGTAGATGCAGACATGCATTTGGACAGAACCTGAGGAGCGAGATAAAGAGAAGATAGAACAGACAGAAACAAGATAGAGGATGGAGGAGTATTTATACAGAGGAAAACTTATCCCCTTCCTGTAGGAGTTTAGGTGGGAAAGTCTAGATACTTCCCATATGTCAGATTACATACGCAGCCAGGCTCAGCATATATTAAACAATTGTTTAACACAATCTACATGAATACAAGGGGCATTTTAGGTTGAAGGCAGACCTGTCAAGATTTCTCCTACCTGCTGATCCCATCAGGACACTTTATATACTGATCTGCGGGCAGGGTCTGCTGTAACTACAGTAAGCATAGCATCATGTGACACCAAAAATTAACAGCATTTGTACAGCTGGACAACAGACAAAGAATATGTGGCATAGGTATCCTTCTTTTGGGACGCAGTGATGCTTTTTCTTCATTTTTAGAATGAAGAAAAAGCCCATGACAATAGCTAGCAACAATACATCTTCAGTCTTTGCAGCTCTTTGAACTATTAATCACCTTTATCCAAGTTCCAGTGATGCTAAATTACTTGGATTGAACCAGTATGGTTTTCTTGGATGCATTTTATAAGAATGAAAAGGATCTTTAGGGAAGACTAGGTCTGAAATCCTTTTTCACCTTCAAGCAACCGAAAAAGATTAAATTGCAAAATAAGTTGAATGCTAGGTGTTTTTGAAGGCTTTTCTCTCCATTCATTGAGAAAATATAGTCTCTTTCATACAAAGCTACTATGACTTAAGTGATCCTAGAAATGCAAATTGTGTGAGTTATGTACATTATGGCAAATATTAATCTGGAAAAAAAACCTTACTCCATTTTTATTTTGAGAACAAAATGATTTTTCAGTAATGATAAAATATTCATTTCCTTGCTTCATTACCTTGCTTTGATGCTAGACAAAGAATATGCCATGAATAAATGAACTTTCCCTTTTTTACCAGAAAATTGGCTTCAGATGATTAGCATTTTTCATTACAAATAATAATTCATGTAGCTACATTTGTTGTTATATTCTCTAGGTATAGTATAGGGAGCCATATGATCCTACATGAATCTCTCTGAAATCCAAGGATATTTTAGACACTTAAAGGCTTTTTTAAAGCAACTGGTTTTATTGCTGCTAGATTTCCTTAATACGTTAATTCCATTGTGATTTTTTATTTAAAATATGATTTAAATTTTTCAGACCCACCCAGTCTCATGAGGCTTTGGGGTATCTACCAATTTGCAATATTTTATCCTCTAACTTAAAACAGAAAAGCACCAGAACTGTCTTTCAAACTATCCGCCCACACATAGAAGAAACCAATGCTACAGAATGATAGGTGACTCATATTACACACTCTGAATATTAGAGTTCTCCTTCCAGTACACATGCTTTAAAATTTATCACAAGTCACTTGAATGTATGCAAGATTTGGAAGGAAGTTTTCTTGAATATCTGTCCCCTGTCCCATTGGGAAAGCTACTTAAAAAAAAACCCTAAAGGGAGTTTCCAAAGCAGATTGCAATACTGCACAGAATTTAGAGACATAGATATATTTGCCAAAAGGTACCAATACAGTTGCCCAACCCATCTACCCACCCACCCACAATGTACAGTAGTCCTCGACTTAACACCAATTCATTTAGTGACCATTCAAAGTTACAATGGCACTGAAAAAAGTAACTTTTAAATGTTTTTCACACTTACAGCTCCTCAACGTCCCCATGATCATGTGGACAAAACTCAGTTTTGACTCATATTTATGACAGTTGTCATGCTAGGGTCAGGTTATCCACCTTTTTTCGACCTTCTAATAAGCCAAGCCAAAGGGAAAGCCAGTCACTTAACAACTATGTTACTAACTTAACAACTACAGTCAACTAAGTCCCATAACAACTGTAGCAAGAAAAGTCGTAAAATGGGGCAAAATTCACTTAACAACTGTCATGCTTAGCAATCAAAATTTTGGACTCGGTCATGGTCATAAGTCAAGGACTACCTG
This sequence comes from Mimophis mahfalensis, assembly GCA_032468015.1. Lineage (NCBI taxonomy): Eukaryota > Metazoa > Chordata > Lepidosauria > Squamata > Mimophis > Mimophis mahfalensis. The sequence goes on along the minus strand of JANHFR010003089.1, from coordinate 17,791 downwards.
TAATTAGCCCTATATACAGTACCTAGACAAAGCTCAGCTGGAATTTTTTGTTTCTTGTAGTAAAGGAAGAGAATGGCAAAATGATTCTCCAAAACAGTATTCAGAAGTTATCTCCAACATGGTGCTTACTGCAAACGGACCAAAGCCAGCAATTCTATTTTTCCCATAGGTGTGAGAAAATAATAGAATCTTCTGTTTATTTCATAGGCAAGCAATAAAAAAGTGAAAGATATTTCTATCTACCACTTACCAGGGTGGCAGTTTGAAAGGAACCTGGTTTGTTTTACTGCAGCGGAACACCACTTCTTCCAGGAACATCCCACCAATAACACTTGGATAATGGTGGCTATTAAAACCTTGTTTTACTGTCAGCAGAATTTGCTAATGAAGCAAACTGACAAACACATGAAAGTCCGTGTGGCAAATCCCTGAGCTTATGAGCAATTTTTTGTTTCCACATGCAATGTTGTTCAGCCATTAAGTTACTGATAGGAAAAATACTTAGTCACTTCCCAGCTGTTTAGTGGCAAGCTGAAACATAAAATCTACGCCATTAAATAAGTCTGAAAGGAAAGGAACAGGTGGCAAATGGTTTATATGGCAGATGGTACCTCTTTTTTTAATATTTGTACTCCTAATTTACAATACAAGAGTCTATAACAACCAAGTTGTGTTTTACCTTTCTCATGCTAGAAAATGTTGAATTGTGGAAGGATGTATGAAAACGAACACCATAATTCTCTTTGGTAAAAGGCAATTACATCCTCTAGCCTTCATTGTTTGATTCAATAAATAGAAAATGTGTACATCAATGAAGTTCTACTCCAGATTTCTTTGCTCCAAAAGCATGAAACACTAATGTTTATGTGTTCCCCAATCATAACCTAAGTTTCAGCTTATATTATCTTTTTAAAAAGCAGACAATAAGACACAAATAAATGATCTTCTCTTTTGGATAGCATATGTTTAAAAGATGTGTGTGGTTTGAAGATTCACCTTATGCCATTACTGCATTTCCAGAGGATTTGCATGGCATATTTCTTTGTTCTGTTGGTTTATGGACAGGTAAATAATAAATAAAAAGATTAGGAGCAGGCAAAAAAGCATGTGACAAATAATGTCATGAACAATTAATTCACATGTATTAGAACAGCGATACCCAACCTTTCTGGCTGGTGGACCATTGGAAGCGGCAGCGGTGGTGTTGTGTGGGGAGAGGGGATCCTTTCGTGTGTGCATGTGCACAGCTTTCAGAAATGCAGTTTTGTACATGTGCACGTGCACACACACACACACACACACACACACACACACACACACCACTTCTGCAGCCCAGTTCTGAACAGGCTGTGGGCCCTGTATTAGAATGATCACAATCATCACATTGTGAATGTGAGGCATACATTTATCATCTGTTAAATTCACAATGCCAGATCAAAGATAAATGAATGCAATGGTTGTTTGACAAACTATGTCATAATAAGGTAAAAGGTAAAGGTTCCCCTCGCACATATGTGCTAGTCGTTCTCGACTCTAGGGGGCAGTGCTCATCTCTG
>JANHFR010003087.1:100348-113390 GCA_032468015.1 Mimophis mahfalensis | reverse complement strand
AAATGGTGGTACTATTTATTCATTTATTACCTATCTATCTATCTATCTATCTATCTATCTATCTATCTATCTATCTATCTATCTATCTATCTATCCTACCAACCAAGGCAATGATACAACTCTTGGAGGTTTAATTGCCTCAAATAATTAGGATTTCATCATTTCCTGCAAATCCCCTTGGCTACGATAATGATTACAGCAACTTAATATCATATTGGTTTAGAGAGGATATGCCCTCATCCTTCACCTTTGAGAAACTCATGCTGCTTAGACAGTCTGAATACTACCACAGATAATCACCATAGCGACAGCTCAAATATATTCATATTTAAAAGTTATCTTAAGAGGAATGGCATAATCTTTTAATGAACACTGCCTGCTTACCACTGAGAACAGCATTAAGTAGAAATTGTAATTGTAATTTATACATGAAATAAATGGCAATGTGGTCCATTTTACTGAATCAGGAGTGTAGTTGTGATATGTATAACATGGGCAATTATTGCACATAGCAGGTACTTTCATATAAAGCTATGATAGATACAAGCCCACTTCTCTGCTACTTTTCTACAGTTTGGAAAAATAGTCTTTCCTATTTCTGTGGTCAGGAATCTAAAATAAAGAATATTACACCCCTAACCCAAGATACATGCTTCCTCCTCCTCTTAAAAAATGGGAAAAAACCCCAATTGATTTGCCATATTAGAAACACCCATATAAATTATTGTCCTTCACATAGTAAGGTAGCAGCATTTGCAATAGTTATTGATCAGGGCTGTCAAACTCCTGACCTGCAGGCCAGATGTGTAACGTGCCTGGCATGTCTACGCCCAACTTAGCGAAGGGGGAAAACGTCCCGATACATCACAGGATCACGTGAGTTTGACAGCCTAGTCCTATATGATCTTGTGCTCTTTGGATCTCATAGCAGCTCTTCCCACATAGGTGCCTTGTAGATGTGTAAATTTTCAAATCAGAATTCTGGGGATTTAAATGCTCTCAACTTTAAATCAGGTTAAGGTAGGCTGCCTTATTATATATTGGAGACTGCCAATATGTTGGGTTGATTAGTGTCAGGAATGTCTTTGAAACCTTTACAGCAGCATGGGCATTATTTGCTATTGCTTTATTTCAGACGATGGTGATGATGATTTTACTTCCCAGCATATAGTTTTAGAATGTTATGGGGGTCTCCCAGCTATGTGCTAACCAGTCTGATCCTGCTTAGCTTTGAGGGATCAACCAAGTTCAACAGATGCTGCCAATGAATGTACTCAAATGCCCTTGATGATCTCCTGTGACTATCATCGTCCCATCTTCTTACCATATAGGTCAGGTCAATAGTCTAATAGACCCAGCCAGCTGAGATCAAAGCGAATGCCCTAGTAGGAGGGATTTGGGCAGTTGGTTCCAGTTTTACAATACATTAAGGTATAGTAGGATAATGTGTGAGACCATGAAAACAAGCACCACTGCTGAAATAGATCTCAAGGACCACAGTATGCAAAAAACATGGGAACATAAGGAGAATTGTCATCTATAACAGACAAATTTAAGAATGTATCCCCATATTAGAAGCAACTAGTTTAGATTCAGCTGAATGACACAAACTCGCTGTTCATCTAAGTTTTTTGGTGATTAAAATGTGGCATTATCAAACTGCTACTACAGGATGACATAGATATGAAAGGAAGACTGTGATCCAGTGAAGCCATTTTGATCCAAAATTGGTTCAAGGAAGCATTAAGGTCTTACAGTTGAGTGAAGTTAACAAAATATTCCCTTTGGCATTTCAACTTTTAAGATACTGGGAATCACTAACCGAGGAAGGTTATGTTTCAAGCTCCTCTGTCACATCAACTTTAATTGCACATTCTCTTTGTGTATTCTTTTTTTTTTCTGTCCTGTTCTCCTAACCTGCATCTGGAGAGGTTGCATGACATGTGCGAGAACATTTTTTTTAAAAAATGCTGGCACTATAATAACTTGGGCATTTCTATTTTACAGGTATTGTCCTTGATTCAGGGGATGGAGTTACACACAATGTCCCTATCTATGAAGGTTATGCTCTTCCTCATGCTATTATGCGTCTGGATCTGGCTGGCAGGGATCTGACTGATTACCTCATGAAGATTCTGACAGAACGTGGCTATTCCTTTGTAACAACGGGTAATTACAGTTGGAATGTACCTTGATCAATGTTTATGCCTCATAAAAGTGAATTCAAAATGTTACTGTTGATAGATAGATAGATAGATAGATAGATAGATAGATAGATAGATAGATAGAGAGGTATAGGTATAGGTATAGGTGTAGATATAGATATAGATATAGATATATAGATATCTATATCTATATCTATATCTATATCTATATCTATATCGAGATATCGAGATATCGAGATATCGAGATATCGATATCGATATCGATATCTCTATATCGATATATAAATAGATATAGATATATTTGAGTTTGAGCATAAGCCCAGCAGTGGAATTTTCAGTGTCATATCAAATTAAAAAGTTGTGTGGGATCTAGATGGGTTCTACATAATTTCTATTTCCATATTTTTCCCAATCATCAGATATGATGAAACCGTAGTGTCGGATTCCATTTCTAAGCATCCTGGAAAAATCTTTTGAGGATATATGGCAATAATAATGACCAAACTGAACTCTGGGGAGACAATTTTTAACTTCCATTTTGCTTGCATTCTTCTTGGCCTCTATCTTTTCCCTTCTTTCTATACATTTTTTATTTTATCTTTACAGCTGAACGTGAGATTGTCCGTGACATTAAGGAGAAATTATGCTATGTTGCTCTGGACTTTGAGAATGAAATGGCTACAGCAGCTTCCTCCTCCTCTTTAGAGAAAAGTTATGAGTTACCTGATGGACAGGTCATCACAATTGGGAATGAGCGTTTCCGCTGTCCGGAAACCCTTTTCCAACCATCTTTTATTGGTAAGGAATTCTTTTACATGGAAGCTTTACCTTTAAGTTACTTTGGTCTTGGCTGGCTGGCTGGCTGCTGGCTTGAATTGCTTCTCTGTGCAGTAAACTCTATAGGGAGTATAGAATTAAAAGGATGCAAAACTCAAAAAGATAGAACATTTTGGAAATAATAGAAATCAGTAGAAATATCTGTTAAAAATGCACATTCTCTTCTGGGCTGATGACCATGCTAAACTATTATGGAGCCATACTAAAACCAATAAAAAGACAGGGGAGAAATTAAATTATTAAATTGAAACAAATACAGCTCAAAGAAATACATACATATAAACCACTTTCTCCTCCAGCAACATTAAGAAATATTTTGAAATAACTTTTGGAGGGACTATGTTGGACTTAAGACATTGGGAAGGACTTAAGACATTGGCTGGAAGTGGCTTTGCAGCCTCAGGTTTTGCATTTGTATACAAAAGGATGCAAACCAGAAGATAATGTCTCTAATAAGAGAAGTCCATGAGTTAGTTAGACTCCAGCTGATTAGGAGTCTTGTCTTGAGTACCAATCTACCCACATTATACACACTGTTGAAGGGATGTTTGAGTACTGTTGTTGACTATAAGTAATTCAGGGTTTTTCCCTCATTCCAGGAACCACTGCATCTCTAACCTGCAATAAAGATATTTGTTCTGGACGCATGGGGCATCATTTTATCACCTTTTAGTCATTGTAATATTTTGAAACTACCTTGTAAATGTGATAAATGGGATTGACATTTCTAATTTTTAAAACAAAGGAACATAAATCAATATAACTGTGAAACTGGCTACCAGCAGCTGTTGCTGGAGAGTTCCCATTCCATCAAGCCAAACGATTTCTAAAAATCCTGCATTCAGTTTCTATTTTTGGAATGCATTTGCCTCCTGTGTGGAATTACTGCAGCAATGCCAATAAATAAGGTTGTCCAGCAGCATAACAACTCTCATTTTGATCTTAATTAATTACTTACATTGAAATTACTCATTCAACAATATGAGAATTCTCTTCACCAGCAAAATTTTAAAAACACACAATTTAAAGTGTTTAATTCTTATCTCTGGCCCGCTCTCTACTTCAACACACAATGTGACTATTACCATAAATTAATACATACTCTAGGAATGTCTGCCAAAGGCACAAATTCATTTCCTTTTGTGGTACAAATGACTTCATGGATGATCACGCTGCCTTGGGTATAAAGGTATATATATTTAAAAGCACAAATACTTTGAAGTACAGTTTGGTTTGGCAGTTTAACCTTGACTATATTCAAGAGAAGAATTCTAGCCTTGCATAAATGTGCCTAAAGGTGCTAATATTCTTTATCCCTCCACAGTGTTGAATTTAGAATGACAGTCTTGACTGTGTCAGATCCATTATGTTGCTAATCTCAAAGTGAAGCTGAATATTTTTTTAAAAAGATGAGCGTTTATTTGCATGGCATTTGTGGCTTGAATATGTGTATTATTTTCATTTTTGGCTTATTTTGATATTACCATGGCCATCTTCTTTAACTGCAGTACATTTTAGACAGTTAATGTATATAAAATCAGGTAAAATGCCTAGGAGCTGCACCCTGTGATCAGTTAAGAGTTCAAGCGGGGAGGGAAGCAGGTGTAGATTCATATTCTTCGAGACCAATTTTAGTTGTGATAGAAAAAGTAATTTCCCTTTGCAACTGATGATCCATCAAATCTTTATAATACAAGCCTTGTGGATTTAGGAGCAGTTGTTCATCAGCTGTTGCCTTGTTATGGATCTAATTTCAGTTCACTTTAAGATGCCACCTGTCAACTAATACATTGGAATGTAACCCTTGCATTTATATTTCTGGTGTAAGTTTTTCTTATGTTCAGTGCTAAGCTTCTGTTCATACTTTCATCATTTTTTTTGCCTTCCTAAATGCAATCTTGACTTTTTTTCCCCTCAGTCAAACACATGTGCTAACATCCATTGCATCTCAGAGTTCTCACATGCAAGTTGTCAGTTTGTAAGCTCTGGCTGTCACGTACTGTATCGCATCAAAACTGTTATCTGTAATGACACTTGTTCCAATGTCACTTTCATTAATTTTATTTGAATTTATATAAGCTACACCTCCAAATCCAACTCAAATATATTTTCACATGGGATATCCAGGTCAATTTAATATGCCTCCAAGAGACCAGTTGTCTATGACAATGGGCTGCCATAAGATCAGTTGTTCTTATGCCTTTTTGTCCATGCAGCAGAGATAGCCACAATACGTGAAATAGAAAAACAGATAGCAAAAATTATCTTGTATAAATTGCTACCAGGAGAGAAAACAGTAACTGGCTCTATGTGAAATTCCCTGATCTATATTGTTGTCACAAACAAAAAACAAAATCCTTCCTTCCAAATTTACTTGTACCTCAATCAGGTGCAGTTTAGGAAAAGAGTTAATCCCCAACCTTTTTGGATTCAAAGGTTGCATATAACATTTTGTGGAAGAGTGAGGGCTGCAAAGTAGATGATGCCATGTCACGTATGCAGACAAGTTCAGTTTTTTAAGGGGACTTTGGGAAAGATGTTTGCCTGTTAATGCCTTCTTAGGACTTATATTCCATGTGCATCCTGCTTTCAAGTGGTAAAAATATGTAGTCACTTTTCTGCAATTACAAAAAAAAAGGGGGGACATCTATAACCTACAGAAAATGAGTCCAGGAATTCCACATAGTTATATCTATGAGGCCTCCAAGCCTAATGTATTAATTCAGCCTTCTATTTTTTATAGAAAGTTTTTATATGATAAATGCTTTTTTATTTTTACTTTTTTTTCTTATAGCTTTCTGCTATTAATAATGCTCAAATGTTGTGCTTCTTCTATACTTCATCAATTAATAGCCTATCAATATTCATTTCTTTCCAAGGTATGGAATCTGCTGGCATTCATGAAACTACCTATAACAGCATAATGAAGTGTGATATTGACATCCGTAAAGATCTGTATGCCAACAATGTACTCTCCGGTGGTACTACCATGTACCCTGGCATTGCTGATCGTATGCAGAAAGAAATCACTGCTTTGGCTCCCAGCACAATGAAAATTAAGGTGCGAAACTTGTTTCATATATCAAGCTTCCAAGTCCCTGTGAAGTGTGCTCTTGAAAAGATTGAAGTAACTTTGTAAGACTCCTAACAAAGGTTCAATAAAATCTATAGCCAATGCTTCTTTGGTTATCCCAAAGGTGGTTTTTTCAAGAGGCAACTGGACTTTCTGGTTTTTCTTAGAAGATGTTTTGCTTCTTTAGCTCTGATTGGATGGTGGGGAATGGAAGAATTTATACTCCTTCCATAGACTTTCCATTCCCCACCATCCAGTCAGAGCTGAAGAAGCTTCTTGGATGAAAAGCGAAATGTCTTCAAAGAGAAACCAGAATGCCTCTTGAAAAAAAGCACCTTTGGGACAATCATGACCTGGATGACTGAAAATCTCCACAGACATTTCTCTAGAGTTAAAGCTGCTTTATTAAGTAATGCTCTTCTACATGGCCTTAGAGTGAAGAAAGTTTCAATTTTCAAGAATGTATTTATTGGAAGGGAAGATTTTCTCTTTCTACTTCCTAAAAAAATAATAATCCTAACAGACCATTTGATAATAAGCAATAGTAACTATGGCAAAGACCTCCTATATTTTGCTTTGCCAGCTCAAGTAAACAAAGCATACTCTTCACCAAGATTCTCACGATTTCTTTACCCAAGTCTGAATTCTGTTGTAGAATCTTAGTACAATTTGTGCACTGATATATCACTGTTAAGAAGTCATTGTTATTAGAAACAATTTAAACGAAGTTGTGTTGCCTAGAAACCTAGGTTTATACAGCACCTTCAGAAATAAACCTCTTGTTTATTTTCTCCATTTAGATCATTGCCCCCCCTGAGCGAAAGTACTCAGTCTGGATTGGAGGCTCCATCTTGGCATCTCTTTCAACTTTCCAGCAGATGTGGATCAGCAAACAGGAGTACGATGAGGCTGGCCCATCTATTGTCCACCGCAAGTGTTTCTAAGCATTTTCCCATCCCTTTGCCATAAATTACCCACTCAGGATGATGTGCTTCTTGAAGTATTTTTCCCCCCGGTAATCCTTCCTGAACTAGGTTCAGTTATAATGTACAGTTTGTTTACACATGCCCGTGCAATTTATTATGCTTCTTTGAATATTTATTGCTTTATAAATAAACAAGGTCTGGGATTTGCAACGTAAATATATTATGTAGTCTGATTTTTTTTTAAATAAAGGATGATAGCATATTTTTAAAAAGCAGTAGTATTAATGTAAGTAAAATATACAGACAGTAATGACAATTACTTTTTTCATTAAATCACACTGTAGAACTTAAAAAGTCTGTGCAAATTCATAAAATCAGTTAAATTAGCAAAAAAATTAAGTACCTTCTATGAACACAGTCCTTTAAAATCACAGATCTCTATTCCTCTGTTTAGTGACTAGTGAGAAAACATTTAATACATTGTCTCCATTCATGAGTTGTGTCTATTTGTCAAACTTTTAAGCCACTCAGTTTCAGCTGACCTCTATTACTGTCCAAGGGTAGACTGCAGATTTGCATCTTAGTTTCTGTTGTTGACATTGAAAAGCATCCTTTTGTATTTGCATGTATAACTTTACAGAAAGTGTTTTTGAAAGCCATCTCATCAAATACACAGATTTATAGGAAAACAGTCTGTTCTATGAGTTTTTGCAAGCTTATATTTGGTGCTATCCAAGAAAAAAAACACACCCTATCCTTCTCTCAGCCTGCCTTGAAGAAGCATTTTGTAAAGTAAACTGATCAAAAGATGGAATAAAAACCAATGGTGCCTTTTTAAAACACATAAGTTTTGCAGATGATGATGTTCTCTTCTCACAAAACCCAGAAGAGTTACAAAGATGCATATAAGAGCTGGACAAAGCAGGAAAATCATTTGGCTTAAAATTAAACCTTTAAAAAAAAATCAAATTATGTTTAATAAATTCAGCAAAGAAAGTAAGTCTTTTTTTTATATCTGGTGAAGAACTAGATCTACTAAACCACTTTGTATACTTTGGCCAATGGATCTCAATGGAAGGTGATACAAAAAGGGGAAATGGAATGGCATGTGAAATGTGATTGGCAGGCATTTGGCAAATTAAGCATAAGTTTCAAGAAAAACCTCCCCCTCTGCCTGAAGAGAAAAGTTTTTGATCAGTGTATACTACCTGCTCTAACATATGCCAGCGACACATGGACACTAACCTCACAATCAGTATAGGAGTGATGTGAAGAGCCAAGACAAGATAGAAAAATGGACTAGAGAACAAACAAAAATATATGATGCCATCAAGAAAGTAAAAGAGGTGAAATGGAAATGGGCTGGTCATATAAGCAAGAAGCACTGATGGCAGGTAGACCAAGGCAGTCATAAAATGGATCCCTCTTAAGAAAAAGGAACCACAAAAGAGACTTAAAACAAGATGGAGCAATGACATCAACAAGTATTGCAGGCCCAATTGGCCAAGGAAAGCTCAAGACTGTATTGGTTGGAAACATGCAGAAGAGGCTTCATCCTGCAGTGGATACTCAATGGCTAGAATGATGATGACCATGATGATATTTGGAGCATCAGTGATAGCATCTAGCCTCCTTGAATTCTATGACCTCTTTTTTGTATATCTCCCCAAGTTACATCAAGCCAATTGATGGTATTTTTAAAAAATCATCATGATCATCATCATGATCATCATCATCATTTTAGCCATTGTCTATCCACTGTAGGATGAAGGCCTCTTCCACATATTTCCAACCTATGCAGTTCTGAGCTTCCTTTTGCTGATTGGGCCCACAATACTTGCTGATGTCCTCGATCCATCGTCAATCCTTCCACATGCCAATTTTTTTTAAACTACAGTATTTGATAGTAAATAGTAGAAAGGTGAAACTTCACATTAATCTGTCTGGATTAAACATTGAAAAATTCTTTTGGCTCAGTGTAACCTCATACTATTACATAGTTAAATCTAGGGGTTTTCACTTCACATTACAAACAACACTAGGCATGTTGAACTAAAGGGAATCACTTTTTTTTTTTCAAAGAAAGCACCATCTTTTTTTAGGTTGGTTCATGTTGAGGCATCAGTGTGTAAGCTTGAATGTTCAAGAACTTTTCATTAGAATAAAGACTGTAAAAGAGTATATTCCAGTTATCTGTCTCTACCAAAGTTGCATTTGCGTGACAAATTTACTCATGATCCCTTAACCATAGTTGTTTACTCAATTACATTGGACTGTAAATAAATTACAAGGTTGGGTTTACACAGCACCTAAGCTCACTAAGCTCACTTAACCACTGTATTTTAGGTACAGTTGTGAGCCCGGGAACCAGCTATCCAAGTACTTACTTATTAAGACTATCACTGTCACTTGCATGATAGCACACCTATGATATTATCATCCCCAATTCTTTCCCCCATGCCCCCCCCCTTCACCCCTGATGAAATATTAATTTTATTCAATTCCAGTGGGTTCAGAAAAGTCTTTGGAATTTGGTCCATTGCTAAGAAAAAGGGAAAGGTTACCAAAAGGCACATACAGTACAGGTCAAAAATGCAGGAAGTCAGATCTGTATATAGGATGCCTGTTGCACCATGCTTCCGATCTCAGAACAATGCTTCCAGCTTGTTCCCACCTTGAAGCTAAGCAGAAGCCACCCAAATATTTCCCTGTGCAACATATGCAGCAGAGAATGTTCCTGTGAGAAGCTGAAGCCAACTAGAATATGTTTTAACCTTTCTGCTATACCTAATCACATGGAAGTGAGTCTCTACTCAATGAAACTTCCTTCCTACCATTTCAGTAATCATGGCCTTTGGATAGTCTGTGTAGCCCTTGTGTTCTGGTGATGCTATTCAGTTTGCTGTGAGGCAGAGGCAAACAGGAGAACGTGATAAAGATAAAAATAGCCAATCTAATTTTAACTCAAGCAGAAAGGTGCTTTCTTTACAGGGGATAAATAACATAACTCAGCCTTTGCTGTTTGGCAAATCTGGTCTTTCATGCAACAAATGAACTTGAAAAAAGATCAGGAGCTGGAGATTTGTTCCTTTAAAAAAATACGATAGGGAGATATCTTGGAAGGTTACCTACATTGTTCAAATCCATATGGTCCACAGAATTTATCTGAAAAAAAAAATAGACTTTAGAATAGTATAACAGAATTGGAAGGAACCTTGGAGGTCTTCTAGTCCAACCCCCTGCTTAGGCAGGAAACCATACACCACTTCAGACAAATAGTTATCCAATCTCTTCTTAAAAACTTCCACTGTTGGGCCATTCACAGCCTCTGGAGTCAAGTTGTTCCACTGATTCATTGTTCTAACTATCAAGAAATTTCTCCTTAGTTCTAGATTGCTTCTATTCTTGATAAGTTTCCGCCCATTGCTTCTTGTCCTACCCTCAGGTGCTTTGGAAAATAGCCTGTTCTTCTTTGTGGCAGCCCTTGAGATATTGGAACACTGCTATCATGTCATCCCTAGTCCTTCTTTTCCCCAGACTAGACATACCCAGTTCCTGCAACTGCTGTTTATATGTTTTAGCCTCCAGTCCCCTAATCATCTTTGTTGCTCCTCTCTGCACTCTTTCTAGAGTCGCAGCAAAAGTAATGCAAAATGGTGTAAATAAACACTTCACTTGGTGTTCCAATAGTAGAGAATGTATGTTGGGTTTTGGTGTTGTTTGAGCTTGGTTATTTTCACTAGATGTTGGGAAACATCATGAACTTCCACTTGCATTGATGTTGTTTCTTAGGCTGCTAATGAATGCCTGCTGGAAAACAATCAAGCTCAGACAACATCAAAAACAAACTCTGATTGGAAACTCAATAAATGACTTCTTCCACCCATAAAAGAAGCTGCTTAACCCCATCCTAATGTAAGAGACTATGACCTCTGAAGTGTCAGAATTTTTCTACTGCTGCTCACTTAGGTGCATTCTTTTTGAAAAGCTGATATACTGGCCTTCTCTAAGTCAGATTTACTGATTATAAATTATAATCAGTAAAATTGACTTAGAGAAGGCCGGTATATCAGCTTTTCAAAATTATAAATTTTGAATATAAATTATCAAATTTATAATCACAATCATAATTCCCAGAATTCAAAAGTAGCATTCCAATGGTCACATTGCATTGTTTGTAGCAAGTTATTTTGAGAAATTGAAAATGTCCAATACATCATGAAAATGATATACAGGTAGTATTTGCTTAACAATGGTAACTGACAGTTATATTGTTAAATGATGCAGTTGTAACCATAATCAGCAGTTATGACAGTTCTGGTTGTCACAGTTAAGACAATCCCATATGTTAATTAAGTATGAAGTCGTGTGTCCAGCATTTTCAATCTCCTGCCAGCTTTCCCATTGATATTACTTGAGAGAAGTCACAGTAAAGCTCCCAACTGGTGATCTCATGTCCATGGGATACTACAACAATCACAGTTATGAGGACAGGTCAGATGTCTCCTCATGTAGTACCACTGTAGCCTTGAATGGTTGTTGAACAAGTGCTTGTCAAAGGAGAATTACCTTTATCCATACAGTAACAGATGATGTCATGATGCAAGGGTTATCATTTGTTCTCCTGCTCTCCCCCCCCACTGCAAAAATCCATGACCATGAATATGAAGAGTTTTGTAAATTTCGATAAAGCAATTTGTAAGATATTAAGTTGGAGAAATCTTATTCCAGACATTTTGCTCCCCTCTGACAACTCACAAAGACACAGATGCTCATGAAAAATCAAACAAACCAATGGGGCAGTCCTTCATGCCTCCCCTACACTATCCTGGTTACAATCTACAGGAAACATTGAGATTTTTTTTTCTTAACTCAACTATAGAAAAACCTGAGGTTATAATATTTTCATTCTTGCAAAGTTCAGCTGTTTTCCTCATAGGTAAATAATTAGGTATTTTTATATATATACATAAAGAAAGGTGTGGAAAGGCTGAAAGCCATCTAAAAAGACATTTCTGTACTGAAACTATGGAATTTGACAGTCAGCTAAAAAATGAGGACACATTTGCATTGGAAATATGTAAATAAATTCAGCCTCTAAGCAATCTATAGAAGAGATATATGGATTGTTTTGCAATAAAGCAGTGTAAAATTCAGCATTGTGACAAATTGCCCTTAACTTTTCTTGCCTTAAAGGAAAAGGCTTCAAAGTTACTAAAAGCATGTGGTATACGATGTAGCTTTCTTTCTTAAAATCAGCAGTTTTATTTCTTAAAATCAGAGCAGTGTTAATTGCTCTTCACAGACATGATCTGAAAACAGTTTTCTCTTTTAACTTGATCACTGATTCTCATAAGTCTCACCCTAAAAAATGCATGAGCATTTTTGGAAAAGAGCAAGTATCAAAGTGATTTATAATACTACTAGCCGATAACCTGGCTAGTTAGCTCTATTGGCCTGTAGGCCTATGGGCCTAACACTGGTCTGTCACACAGCGTCTCAAGGGAGTACTAGTTCTATGGTCCTGTAGCTCTATGGTTCTGTAGCTCTATGGTTCTGGTGCTGGTCTTTTGCATAGCGTTGCACATCAGAGGGAGTCCCCTTGTGGAGTACTGTGATGCCCCAGCTCAGCGCTATTTTTAAGGGACACAGACCCCCCTGAGGGGTGCTAGGGCTGTCTTACCCTCACAGTGTTTGTTCTCGGGGGGTAAGTTATTTGTGTACCAAGTTTGGTTGAAATTGGTCAAGCCATTTTGGAGTATATACGGAATACACACACACGCACACGCACACGCACACACACACACACACACATATCCTTTTTAAATATATTTAGATTCAAAAAAGCAAAGAACTTTAATGGTTGAACCTAGGAGAGACATTTGACCTGATTCAAATGTGGGTATGGATCCAAGTTTTAAGGGCTTGCAAAACAACCATGAAGCCCATCCTAAACACCCTTTAATTTGGGCCAGATTGCATTCCCCTGGACTTGCAAAAGCAATAAATGAAGCCACTGGGTGAGATCATTCATGGTTTTG
>JANHFR010003087.1:79366-94142 GCA_032468015.1 Mimophis mahfalensis | reverse complement strand
CATAATCACCCGCGCGGCCGCATTCTGGACCAGTTGGAGCCTCCGGGTGGTCTTCAAGGGGAGCCCCATGTAGAGAGAGTTACAGTAGTCCAGACGGGAAGAAACGAGGGCATGAGTGACTGTACACAATGCGTCCCAATCCAGAAAGAGGCGCAACTGGCGGATCAGGCGGACCTGATAAAAAGCCCCCCTGGCGACGGCCGTCACATGATCTTTAAGGGACAACCGTACATCCAGGAGGACACCCAAGTTGTGTGCCCTCTTGGTGGGGGCCAAAATTTCACCCCCAATAGTCAGCGCTGGAACCAGCTGGCTATAACGGGATGCAGAGAAAGCCAGAACCCAGGACGTATCTTGCAAGTTAGCTGTGGTAAGGATTCTGCATAAGCAGATTTGATATGCACAGGGATGCATTTCCTTTATGCAGGGCAGACTTTTTTAGTGTGGTAAATAAAAATAAAAATATTGATCGATTGATTAAGCAAATGCTTGTAACTGCCCAAATAAACATTTTAAAAAGATCTAATTTATATTCCATGTGTTACAAATGCTTTAATGTCACTTCAATGAAGTGGACCTAAGCAACTTACAAAAAATTATAAAAGCTATATATTTTGTGTATCACAACCAAATCAATGGCACAACAGCAATAAAACAGGAAGAAATAGCACCCACACACATGCATATTTCACCAGACAGTTCAATCCCCAAACACCCACTTAAATATCCATATGTGAATAAGCTTTCTGTATGTTAACAAGGATGTGAGTGATGATTTCACAGGAAGGAATTCTGGCAAAGAATGTTTCCTCCATGATAGTTCATGGAAAGTGGGACTCTGATTATGCACTGTCTACCAGCACTGCTTGGTGGGCACATTTTGGTTGGAGCAAATAGTCTCGGACTCCTTAGTCACAGCCTTTTAGATCTTTGTAAGGTTACTAGACAGCCCGTGACATGTTAGATCATGATTTCAGAGATAATTTCTTACCAGATTCCTTCCATACCTACAACAATGGTAGAACTAATGTAGTGCTTGCAGTAGAAATGTCTTTAAAAACAACAACCAGGGAGCTATTCAGAGATGTATCTGCCTTGAAAATAGCCCATGTTGAATTTTACAGCATAGCACTACATCAGCAGTTGAGCACAGGAAATGTTTTGTGACATTTTGTATTATGTTATAAAATGTGTTATAAAATATGCCCAGTTTCAATTCCATAGGAATAATGGGTTCCAAATTTTGAACGCGTTCTATAAGTTAACTCATTTGAGGTACATTGGTTTCAAAATTACTCTAAGATGTGCTGTTTTGCACAGCTAAAGGTTAGGAGACTTTTAGTGGTTTGTAACTTATTAGCACCTTGAACTGCACCCATAAACAACCAGCAAGTAATGTAGATCCTGTAATGATATCAGGGCATTCTCATTAATCCAGAGGAAGTTGCATTTTCTTCCAGCTGAAGTTTCCTGGTGATCTTCAAGGGCATGTCCCATGTACACTTACAATAGTCCAATCAAGATATGAAAAGGCGTAGGAGAATGCACTAGGAATAGCTGAAATGATACAGAATTCAAAAGTAATCAAAGGGTGTCCTTGATGCACTTTGCATGTATTGATTTCAGTGATAGCTGTTGGTCTAAGAGAACCCGAGATTATAGATCAGTTTATTCTGTGGGCACAAAACTCTATCTAGTGTTAATGTCAGTCAGATAAATAGGTACCACTTTGGTGGGCATTTAACAGGGACATGAAATGAACCCCAATCAAGCATCCCCTGGGTAATGGTACGTAAGAAATAATAACCATTTCTTATTTTTAAAAATTTAAATGTCATTGCTATAGATACAGATTTTTACAGCCTTGTGACCACTAGGTCAAGACTTCTAGCATTATTCATGTTTATTTGGAATAGAGTCATAAAACTGGGTACCCTCTGTTCCTTGATATTTCGTACCCCAGTCACTGAATAGTATCACTTAATGGCTTCAAGTAGATATTAAATAGCATTTTATGTTTTTTAATGAATTAGTTTTGCCTTTTATAAAATGACTGCTTGCTAGACTTTGCCAAAACTATTGCACATTCATTAAGTATTAATCCCTTGTAAACTATAGCAAATAATACCAACATTAATTTTGTAGTGCGGTAAATAAGAAATAGGCCAAAAAATGTTCCATTTAACCAAGGACAGAGTTGGAACAGCAGTCTGAAAAACTTTGGGCTATAGATTCATCAATCCTCTTAGAGATGCTTTCCTTTGCTCCACAATTTGCAAAGCATTTCACTTTAGCTCTATTTTTTTGCATATTGAATTCCTAAGGGAATGAAAACGATTTGTTCATAATTCAGAGATAAAAAAGCTAACAGCGGAAGAGGGATTAGCATACCAATGGCTATTCTAAGACAGACTAGGTGTGAATCCTCATCATATGTGATCTATAGATGATCTGCAGATAGTACCATAGGTATATAGTGTTTGGGAATCTATCTTTTATGGGTAGTCCTTGACTTACAGCCTTTTGTTTAGTGACTGTTCAAAATTAGAATGGCACTGAAAAAAAATTGACATGGCTGTTTTTCACACTTACGACCATTGCAGTATTCTCACTGTCACATGATAAAATTTGGACACTTGGCAACTGGCAGGTATTTATAATGGTTTCAGTCCCAGTCACATGATCAACTTTTGCGACCTTCTAACAAGGAAAGTTAACAGGGAAGTCAGATTCATTTAGCAACCTTGTTACTAACTTAACAACTGCAGTGATTCCCTTAACAGCTGTGGCAAGAAAGGTCATAAAATTGGGGCAAAATTCACTTAACAATTGTCTTGTAGAGCAATTTAAATTTTGAGCTCAATTGTGGTTATACCTGCATTTTGAAAAGTGGTTTGTATAAAGAATGGTCCTACTGCAAATAATGATTATTACTCACTGACTTGTACTACAACCATTGTCTGGTGGCAGCAGAGAAAATGTGGCCTCTTTTTCCCCAGCAAACTTTTCTATTTGAAAATCATCAGTCTGAAATATTGCGTAATGTGCTGTACTTCAACATGCAGAATAATTTAAAGATATTATTTTAATAGAGGAAGCTATGTTTTTATATTCTTTAATTATACAAGATACAAAGTCTTCATTGTCTGCAACAATGGGTATGCTGCTACAAATGACAGCTCCTAGGGAGCTGAAACAGTTTTGCTTCATTTTTCTCTTTAATTAAAAACGGATTAGCAAAATTATTACAGTATAACATCTTTGGTGAAAAAAAGGAGTTGACTGCAGTTGACATAAAACATGTCTGCTTCTGATTTACTTCCTCACCTCTGCAGTTTATCTTTCAGGATTGTCATCAGACATTCAGCCACATTCACTGAAACGCAAGGGCAGCCAACTAGAAAACTGCTAAGCAACTTCCGGCATGCTTCCTTCTTCAAAACTACAGGGTCAATCTTCTCTGGGATATTTATACCATCTAGCTTGGTGCCCATGGCATTTTGATGGTTATCCATGTTGCTGTATAATTAGTGTACATTAAAACCCAGAGCTGTGGAATTACAATGCCAGGTCATGTTTAATATCCAAAGTCAAGAATTAGACTGAAATGCCACCTATCATGCAGCCAAGACAGATTTGCCTGATTCCCTTGTGCTTACTGCAGCTGCATCCATGGCTTCATTTTTGTGCTGTCAGAACTACATGTACATTCAGTAGGGAAGACAGAGCAAAGTGCCAGCTTGAACTGTGAAACAGAACATTGAGCAATGACTCATTGGTTGAGTTCATACATTTCTCAGCATCACGCTTGGGTTTGCTGCCGAGCGTTGACACAGTAGACATTACAGCTTGCCATGACTCTCTTACCGGTACTGATACACACATCTGCAAAAAAATTGTTCTGGAATCCATGTGTTACAATTTTAGCCAAAAAATTTAAAATGTACATCCGGAGGATGTGCTGCCCTAGAAATACAGCTCCACCAATTTTGTAAATTTTTTGTATTAGAAATCTTGATTTTTATAAGATGACTTTAAAGGCCACTTTATGGTGCATCTGGGTTGGTTCCCAGTTTTGGAGAGTTGCTTGGCCAACACTGTTGGTGTAGCCATATATGTTTTTGCCCTTGGCTGGGTATAGAATGCATATGAAAAGGAGACAAGGCTCCAAAAGTATAGAGATGCAGCTGCCATTCTGACATCATTTTGAACCCCTTCTGTGGATGCTTGTGAACCCAGTGGTACCTCAGGAGTTTCCTCCAGGAGCTTGGTAGCAAAATCCATGGCAAAGTCCCAAACCCAGCAGGATGACCATCACATTTTGAAGAGCATGACATAATGCATGGCATGTGAAACAGGTCCCTTTGATAAGAATACCATTTGATTAGATGGGTGTCTTAAAAACACCTCCCTCCCTCTCTCTCACCACACACACACACACACACACACACACACACACACACAGAAAGGAATTGATAATCTTTTCTGCCCAACCCTCCCCTTCCCAGTGGTGCAGAAGGGTCAGCAGTTGCCACTAGTGCTAAAATATGCAACGCGGTCCAGTTGCTTATACTGGCCCTTTCCTGGTACTAATCCTGTCTTAAGGTCTCCTTCTCTTACATTGGAGCTCTGAGCTCAGGTGAGGAGAAATAAAGCACCAGGAAAGGGTGCCTTCTTAGGAAGGATTCACCTACCACAAAAGCATTTCTCAAACAAGTGCAATTTCTCTTCAAAGCAGGAGCTGCTTTGGCGACCTGCTCTCTTCATCCTGACTGTACCCTTCTCCATGAAGACCGGATCAAACAGGCGTTGCTCTGTGCGTTCGGAAGAAGTAATCTGACTCTGCGTCCCGATTCTCCCCACTGTTGGTCTCCAGCACGCCGGACCCTCGCGTCCCTTCTTTCTCACCCAGACCCGGCTAGCCCGGGGCAAAGAAAGGGTCTTCTCTTTCCAAGAGCCCCCCGAAGGCCCAGCCACAAAGACTCGAAGCAAATGGATCCAGCCGCGAGGATGCTAAGGGGTTGGGGGCCCTCCGATCTCGCCCTTACCTGCCTGGATGCCGGGCGGCCCCTCCGCAAAGTAGCACCTCGGCAGAGAGGGGGACGAGGTCGCGCCCACCCAGCGGCGGCAGGGCTCGCTGGAGAAGAGTTGCCCCTTCGCGCCGGAACCTCGGGCAGCCTGGCGGCGGGGGAGGCGGCGATCCCTTGCAGCTTGTGGCGCCGCCGCTTATCTGCTCCCCTCCAACCTGGCCGTGACGCAAGCAGAGCCTACTTAAAGGCAGAGGGGAGGCAGGCAGAGAGACACGGAAGGCGATCACCGCCTAAGCTGGCTCCCCGGAGCCGCCGCCCTGCCTTTCAAGCAGCCCGCCCCCCGGGGTCGGGGCCTCGATTCGCAGGACAAAGAGGCCCGGCTCAGGCTGGTGCTTTTCGGCCGCTCTGGTGCGGTCACTGGTGCTGCTGCCGCCGCCGCCGAGCTTTCGCCTCCGGATGAATCGCGATGGGGGAATGGACCATCCTAGAGAGACTCCTCGAAGCCGCTGTCCAGCAGCACTCTACTATGATAGGGAGGTAAGCCCGATCCACCGGCTCCCAGCCGGCCAGGTTGGGGTCCTTTCCCCCTTTTCCTTCCCTTCCCGTCTCCGGAGTTTCCTTTGCCCGCTTGACCTGCTGATTTTCAGCTGCGGCGGAGGCTGTAAACTCATCTCGGGAGTGTCTGCTCTCTCCTCGGCTGTCATTTCTCCAATTCCGAAGGCAGGAATTTGGAAGAAAAGTCTCTAAGGGATTCTTTTATTCCCCCACCCCCGAGGAAGGGAGCTGCAGGGTTATAGCCTGAACGGGACACCTTGACTGACCCTTCTTCCCTCTTTCCTTGTCCTCAAATATTTCTTCAATAAACTTGCTTGGTGCTGAACGGGACTGGCGTCTCCCGCTTCTCACGTGCCTTTATTTCTGTATTTTATTACAGAGTTCTGGGGAGTCTTTTAAGTTCTATACAATCTACTCCTCAGTTTCCACTCCCATTGATGTGCTCATAAACAAAGATTCTTGAATTAATATTTCGTGAAAAATATCGATGGGGATATATATTTTGGGTAGATTTATGTATTTTTAAGTCCCAATCTAATCTAGCTGGTGATTGCAGTGTGCAAATAATAGTAATAATAGCAACAAGGGTAAAGTAAGGGCAAGCAGCCTCCTCGCCTCTGATTTGCCGCTCTTCTCAGTTACAATTTGTAATGGTTGATCAATATATTGCATACCATAGGAAAATGGGAGATGCACTGCTGGTTTTCATTTCGCCTTTGTTTTTAATTGATCAACTTCTGTTGTACTGCAGCAGAGATTCAGGAAGGGGAATGGGAGAGAGAAAGGGATTCTCAAGTGACTGTTGTTATAGACTTTGTCCTTTGCTAGTAGAATTAAGCTTTGTGTACTTTCATAGACCAAGGAAGTAGTTTTTCCTACTTGCTATAAATGTCCTTAGAGAAAAGTGCATTGTTTCATAAAATCAAACCATTCAACAAAAGCTATGAAGTTCTCAATGGGTAAATGCCACATGAATTCAGCACTGGACAGTTCCACTTAACTGCAACGAAAACAGCCAGGGAATAATTTCATTCACTCAACTAAAAAATGTAGGAATTGCTCGGACGAATGATTTTTAATCAATGTGTATGTTGTATTAATAATATTTAAAAAATGGTCAAAGAAGCAGTTAAAAAAGCAAAACAAAACAATAGAAACAACTGTAATAAATGCTTCGATTAAGATTAGGTCCTCAGATATTATTTATGTGTTTGTTGGATATATACTCAACCTTTCCTCCAGAAACTGAAAGCAGTGCTCATACTATCTTCTTCTCCATTTTTTTTACTTGTGAAATAGTGAAATATGCTGAGAGGAACAAACTAGCCCAGAGACATTTACTGAGCTTTTATGACTGAGGGCTGAAGGCCTCCTTGGTCCTTAGGCACTACATGGTAATGTAGACAGTGACCAAAGAATTTTGTGTGTGTTTTAAAAAAATTCCAATCCAACCCTATACATGTGCATTCACCCAACCTTTGTTTTGTAGGATTCTGCTGACCGTGGTGGTGATCTTCAGGATTCTTATTGTGGCGATTGTAGGTGAAACTGTGTATGACGATGAGCAGACTATGTTTGTGTGCAACACCTTGCAGCCAGGCTGCAACCAGGCATGTTATGACCAAGCATTTCCTATTTCTCACATTAGATACTGGGTATTTCAAATCATCATGGTCTGCACTCCTAGTCTCTGTTTTATAACATACTCAGTTCATCAGTCTGCCAAGCAGCGGGAAATGAGGTATTCTACTGTTTTCCTTGCCTTGGATCGAGATCAGGACTCCATGAAGCGGGATGACAGTAAGAAAATCAAGAACACCATTGTCAATGGGGTGCTGCAAAACACTGAAAACTCCACCAAGGAAGCAGAGCCTGATTGCTTGGAAGTCAAGGAAATTCCCAATCCAGCCATAAGAACCTCAAAGTCAAAGATGAGGCGCCAAGAAGGCATCTCTAGATTTTATATCATCCAGGTGGTCTTCAGAAATGCCCTGGAGATTGGGTTCCTGGTTGGACAATACTTTCTGTATGGATTCAATGTCCCTTCTATGTATGAATGTGACAGATATCCCTGCATTAAGGAAGTTGAGTGCTATGTCTCCAGGCCCACTGAGAAGACAGTTTTCTTGGTCTTCATGTTTGCCGTGAGTGGCATTTGTGTGGTGCTCAACTTAGCTGAACTGAACCACTTAGGCTGGAGAAAGATCAAAATGGCCGTGAGGGGAGCACAAGCTAAACGGAAATCGATATATGAAATCAGGAACAAGGACCTGCCACGCATGAGTGTGCCTAACTTTGGCAGGACTCAGTCTAGTGACTCTGCTTATGTGTGAGACTGGCAGACCCAGAATGCTTTGCTGTGTATCTTGGCCAGCTGCCATTTGAATTAGGGAAGGAACATTACTTAAACAACTGTTTTCCTACAACCACCAAGAAAGCCGTTAAAGTACTCTCTGTGCACTTTCTAGACCAGATTCAAACCTGAGTGCTCGTAACGATGACGACGACAACAACAACAACATTAATATTTGTAAAAGATGGATAGAGACAGTGGGTCAACACCTGCAATCTGGCCTTACAGCTCCATTACTCTGCCCTCCCCTACTTCCCCTCCTCTCTCCTCCCCCAGGGTCCAAGACTATTTGTTGAAGAGCACAATCTTTTGGCCATGATTAATATCACACCATTTGTATGACTGATGGAAAACATGCCCAGGATGTTATTGTCAAAAGAGAAGGATGATGAGAAGCATTTCTACAAAAGTTGGGGTGAGGGGGCGGGAGGGAAGGGAGAGATTTCTACTCTCCAAGCACATGATTGCAAAACTGCCATTACTGATCACCCCAAAGCTCATCTCGTGGGTACCTAACATCACACTCTCTTTTGACATTATGCAGTTAAATACTGTGTATGCTTAGCATTTATTTTTTCTATCATCCTTTTTGATACATAAAAAAATAACAATAATGAACATACTGAGGTCAACATAATTTTAATTGTCATACAGCTAATTGTGTCCCATCCAATTTTTGAAATTGGTTTGTAAACAAAAATCACAGTTCCACACTATGCGGGTGAGGAAGATGTAGTGATTTAAAATTCAGCTAGTTGAAGTAATTACCTGGGTTTTAAAATTACGTATACCAAAGGAACAGAATGGATCACTAACTGTGAAAAAACAAAACCTATTTGCCCTTACTATGACAAGTGCCATACTTGAAGTTCAAACATCGAATTCTATATTTAGTCAAAGGCTTGGCTAAAGATCCCAACTTGAAATACTGGATTTTATATTTTCCTTCCATTTTTATCTAGCTATAGATACATATTTCTTTCTTTCTTTCTTTCTTTCTTTTTTTCTTTTCTTCATTATGGCAAAGGTGCAAATGCCCTTGGTAAATTGTTAAAAAAATAATTTTTATAAAATAGAAAGTTAACTTTCTTTTATATATGCATATATGTTAGTAACATTGCACCGATATATGATGATGAAACTGGTGTATCTATCTAGAATATAAGAATCATTACATTATTGCCTCTTTTTATATTCATGGCCTGGATTATATCTAAAATATTTGTAGGGTTTATTTTTCTTTACAGTGTCATGGTGCTAAAATAGGGAAATATACATGGATAAGTAGCAATATAGCATGATCCAGAAAATGCAGTTTACCTATGTATATGCATGTGTGTCTGTGTGTCTGTGTAAGCACACAAAACATCTTTATCATTTTTCATTATATGAACATTTCAGGGATATAGTATTAATTGTTTTAGGTGGGGTGGTGTTTTCCTTTTTCATATAATGATGTTAGTCTATTTTAGGCCCTATGCTACAATTTCTATGTATTTCTCACCTTATAATATGCCACCAATTTTCAATAATTATATTTAGAAGGGACTTCAAATATTGTGTTGGAGGCTGCCTATTGTCTACTCATGCAGGCTGTTAAAAGCTCCCCCAAATTTGGATGGTCCACTAATAAATGTGGAGGTTTCTAAATAAAGGAAGGAAAAACTTGAAATTGCTTAGAATCCCCTTACATACAAAAGCTGGAAATTAAGGAAGCTGAACTATCGTAAGGTGAAGTTTAGGTATAAGGCCGATATTTGCAACCTGTGATCATTATTAGAAATGGGAGAATTTTATCTTATTTTTTTCCCCTGATTCATTTCCCCCCTTCATTCATTAAATTGAACTCTCCCATGCCAGTACATCTTTAGGTTTTTTTCACATTTACTCCACAAGATTAAAGTATTTATGTGCTTTATTTCCAAGCATCATTTTGCTAAAAATATACCATTTTTGCAAACAGTTTTCTCTAATCAAATACAAGCTGCACACACGTGTACATATATACATACATGCTGCATAGACTTTTCTTGTTTATACAGATACCTGTAAGTTTTTATTTTCACTAATACATTTTTTTGAATGGTAAACGTCATTGCAAATATTGGAGAAAAATACTTTAAATTTCTGTAAATTAAAATTAATACAGAAATTAAAGGATTTCTCTCTCTTTCTTAGCTGCTGCCAATATGTCCAGAATAATTATACATAATTCTAACTATTATAATTACATAAAATTATATAAAAATAATCAAAATTATTTGAGATCTAATTCTCTACTATCTAAAAGTAGAATATGAATTATTTCCTTTTCCTTTTTTTCCTTCCTTTTGCTTCTATAGTATATGTTGTACCATAATTATATAACCTTCATCTTCAGATTAACTATAACCATATCTAAATTCATGTTTAAGTTTCACTAGCCTTTATATTGATCCATATTCTTAAATTCACTTGTGCTCAGAGTCATATATCTTCCTTTTGGCAGATATGCATATGGACTGGCCAACAATGCATAAATCATCACAGGATTGTTTTCAATAGAATGGAGTTTGCAGTCCTAACCTTGCCTAACTGTACTGAGCTATTATTGATATATTTGGGACAGTTGCATGCCATATCTTCTAAATGCTTTGAGGCAATCTGAATCGACTACTGAATCTAAATGACAGTGATGGGAAATAGATCAGACAAATCTAAAAAAAATTATCAATATATAGGCTTTGAATAAAGGGAATGGGAAAAGTTGGCACTAAATGCATTTTATCATTATTGATGGGAACATGCCTTAGGACAGATCTTGTTAATAATTTCACATGGACCTATTTGCTTATTTAACAGAAAAGTGTATGCTGTTTATACTTGTAAAGATGGCTAATCAAGCAATGCATTTTTTTTTTTACATTTGTGCAGTTCTCCCTTGATATGATACTTTAATTGTGGAAATGTTTGGGAAATTCGGGGTGTGCTATTTATGCCATTGTCATTGGCTGCAAACAGTTACTTATGTTACCCTTTATCCCCCAAATCATTGAATGAACTGCTTTTTTGTTATTGTGTGAAATGATGCCTGTAAAGTCACCCTCTTTTGTTTCAGCAAGTCTTATAAGCAAGCAGCACTTGGTGAATGGAACTCTAACTCTCTAACACAAATGCATATTATATTTCATATGAAGCCCATTGAAAAACATATCCATGAATGTCCTTGATTTCTCTACACATAATCACTGTGTAGGGCAACCTTTTGGTGTATAAACTGATTTCACTGAAAAGCACAATGTGATATAAAATTGTAGTTATCTGTCAGATGAGGTGCTCACAATCATCTCAGACAGTAAATTATAAACATGCAACTGTTGAATTACATATCTTATTTTTAAGAAAATGTTTTCAGGATTGGGGTCATTCTACCTTGTTAATTTTATGTAATGGGGAAAAAATGAAGTTGCTTTAACATGTTGGATATTAAAAAGAATTTGAGGTGCTTTAAAACATGGTTTTGCCACTCACATGAATGCTGAATAAATTAGAAAGAGATGCTTATTTTCAGATTTGAACTGGCAAATGTTTTGAATTGCACAGCTTATAATTTCAGGTTTTTTTAAATCAGTTATTGGTCATAGAAAACTGATAACTATATTGATGCTCTGTGGGAAAAGGGTGGCATAGATACTGAAACAAAAGAAGCAGCCTAATAAATAAGAGTAGGAGGAGAAAAAGGGAATTTTGTACAAGTTGGCACACCGAAGAGACAAATCAGAGTGTGGGTTAAGAAAAAATAGCTTTGATGGGGTGCCCAAACCTCCATCCATTTTTATGTCAGTTGTACCACAGTATTCACCCTTTGACCACACCCTATGGATACTCCTGGTAGGGCTGACATTGGAGAGATTATGTCTTCGAGCCATCATGGATTTTCTTAGTGATTGTAGGCCAGTCATGTGCTCTCAGTCCAGTCTAGTCCACTGATAGTTGTTGGGAGAATATAATAAAATGTTACCCATGAGTGTGGTTAGTAGCTTTTTAGAGAAAGTTGGGATCTATGTAAGATAAAGGTTTCCCCTGTCCAGTTGTGCTTGACTCTAGGGGTGGTCCAGTCTTTAACTCAGGCTGTCAGATTTCTAGCTGACAGTGGCTCTTTAACTGCTAAGCCATCATGCCCTTTTTGGAATCCATGTAATTATGTAACTAAGAATGAATTCATGAATGAATGTAATCTTTGTCTGAAATCAACAAATTCTTGGGAAGACACTGATATCAGATTAATTATTAATCCCTCCATCAATTAAAAAAAATGTCACTTATTGTCTGTACCTCTATTGCCCTAAGAAAGAACAATATTACATGAATATTATTTTAGAGGGGAAACATGGCAGGTAAAGTTTACCCACTGTAGTTTCGTATTAACCTACAGTATCTTTGCCTATAGGTTTTTAAAAAGTCAGACAAAATATTCTTGCTAAATTTGGTAATAAATTATACTCAATTTTTAGCAGCTCATATAAATTGTATTATTGGTATTATTAGTAATAGTAGTAATAGTATCAGGAACAGTGCCTAGTTACAATAACAGTTATAGGAATAATTGGAATAATGCTTAATAAATAACACTGTAATAGATAATAGTAGGCCATTTAGTGCAAACTTTATATTCAGTAAGGAACAGCTAACTGTTTAGAGATTTCACTAGTTCTGGATCATGCTCAGCTTAGGTAAGATAAATGGGTTTCTACCATTGGTAGTCCAGCATGGATTCAAAATCCTATTTGTATATTGAAGGCATGTCTTGAAAATTACCAAATGATACATTTCAATGCTTTTAGTGAAAAGCAAGATTAATAACTTGCTTTTAATAAAAGCAATGCCACTAACTTCCCTCACTACTTTAGCTTGTAAAGAGAAAATACAGAACTTACTTACTGAATTGGAAACATGCAAATGGATGGAATCAAATGGAATAAACTTAACATTTGTTAACTGTCCCAAAGTTCTCACTTATATAGAATCAGCAACCTTGTTATACATAGAAACTCATGTGTATTCCTACCCTGTCCCATGTAAAATAAATACATGTGGATATATCACGGGGCAAAAAGCAGGTTGGAAATTCTAGCTTGGGTTAAAGATTAATACTTCCAATACACAATAAGGCTTTTTGTGGGAGGAGGGAGGGTATAGGTGCCTTTGAGTAAATGTTAACTTCTGGCAATTGCCTGGAATTTTCTTGGCAATGTTTTTGGATGTAGTTTGCCATTGCCTCTTTCCTAGGACAGACAATGAATGACTGACCCAAAATAACCCAGCTAACTTTGTGCCCTAAGATGGCACTAGAACTCATGATATCCCGGTTTGTAGCCTGGTGCCTTAAACACTACACCAAACTGAAGTTATATCTGAAAGTATAAAGTGATGGGAAAGATCCATATCATTTATTTATTTATTTATTTATTAAATTTATATACCGCCCTTTTCCCATAGGGACTTGCTTGCTCCATCTCTTATTTCATAGGTTTCATATTAATATATTGATTTCTTTCCATTAGATACATTAGATTTTTAAATTCCCTGCTTAAAACTGGATATAAGAGAAGATAAAGCAATTGTGAAATATATGATAAAATTATTCCGTGTCCCTTTGCCTTGATTAATTACAGTTGAAGATTAGTATTGCTATTGTGTGTAGTTCTAGAATTAAGTTCACACCCTAGGTAGTTGTTTGCTGTTTAATAAATGACTGTTTATTATAAAGCTAAATGGGAATATTACATTTTGCCTTTTAGAGGGCAGTTGTAAAAGAAGCACCACAGTTTCTGAATGTATAATTTCAGTTTAGGTGGCCTGAATATAGGACAAGACTGGAGGAAAAAAAATGAATTACAATGAATGCTTATGATGAAAAAAAATTTGGAAAGTTACCAAAGAACAAGAATGAGATGGCCATGAGAAGGGAAGGATTTACTATCATTCAGTAGAAAAAGAAACAGGGAAAGAAAAGTAGAAAAGACATTGAGTTGCATTTCTGATGTTTTGGTTCTTAAATTATCTGTATTAGAAATTGAATCATATTCTGAAATATATCCATGCAAACTGTTACAATGACTTTTGTATTATTTCATATATAAACAATTTTTGATCTCATTTGGCTGAAGTGATTCATCTCTCTCTCTCAGTCACTGTATATTACGTTATTTGCCAAATATTTTTTATAAAGTCACCAATAATATTAATGCCTGTAAGAGATTGAAATCAAATCTAATTCAGAGGACCCGCAAGCTGACTTCATTTAACTAAACTACTGCATTATTTAGGTATATGTATACATCGCCTAATTATCAGCGTTTGCAAGTTCAGAGAGTGGCGAAATAAAAATATGGCAAGACAGTAAATCTTTACATCCTCTGCATCTTCTTGAAGAATTCTATCAGTAATGGAAAACAGGTGTTTCCCACAACAGCAAAACAAAGTGCTGATTCTGCCACTGAAATTGATACCATTAAAAGGTATCAATAAAAGGAGGACTTGTGTTTCTCTGGGCTCTATGGCCAAAGCAGTTTAGAGTTTAGGCTTAGAAAAGCATCCTCTCTTTGCTGGTAGTTGTTACATATATGACCTGACTATGACAATATTATTTCTAGCTTTCTTTTATTAAACCTTAAATTTTAATCCATGATTTAATGGTTTGTGATTTAGTGGTCAGAAAAAGTTTGCATTCTGAGTTCAGGTCACATCCATAGTTCCTGCCCATCTATGGTTAGGTTATTGAAAGTTACTTTTTATGTCACTCATGACACGGACCAAATATTTGTGGGACACTTGCATGGTGCATGATTCATTTAAC
>JANHFR010003087.1:0-13613 GCA_032468015.1 Mimophis mahfalensis | reverse complement strand
TTATATACAGTTGAGGCTCCGCCTCAGAACCAATGGGAAAGCTGTATTTTCCCGCTGAGAAAATTGAATACCTAACATAGGGAATGAAAATTGCACCTGAAGTCTAGAAAAGTCCTTAAAATAACCAGGACAAAGTAATTGTAAATTGTAAATTCTGCTCACATTTAGAGAAGGTATTTTCCTCATAAATATGTATGAGCCTCAGCATCAAAAACCAATCTATTATCCCATAAGGTTCAAATATCTCTGTCTGCTTGAAAACCTGGGAATGAAATACAATGGAACCTTGGTTCACGACCACAATTGGCTCCATAACTTTGGTTGTGAACCAAAACAAATTTTCCTATTGGGTTGTATGGAAATACAAACAATCTGTTCCAGACCCCTATGAACTCTATTATTATTTTTTTTAAGATCTTGAACCACACAAATACAGTACTGTAGTTAAATATGCCACAGAGTGCACAGTGTAACAATAACATCCTTTAACACAAACACTGAGAAAACCATGAACAACTGAGAAAACTGTTCAGTCAGTCAATTCTGAGTGAGAGAGAGGTTGCTGTTTTGCGGAGAGTCCAACTCCACGATGGAAGGACGCTCTCCTTCAGGTGTTTTCTTCCTTGAGATTTCTTTGTCCTCAGGAAATTTGGTTGTGAACCAAGTCAAACATTTAGCTGATATTTTGGTTGTGAACCGAAGCATTTGTGAACTGAGGTTCCACTGTATTCTTATCTGCTACATATCATTCTGAGTAATTGACAAGATTTTAATGGAAATATATAAGAACTTTCCAATACACCCCAGATATTTTTCATGATGCTTGTTCCATGTAGATGTAGTTGACAAAATATAAGCCCAGTTATATTTTTTGAAAAACTACTAAGTTAAGACCATTTTCCTCAGTAGATAATCCTGATTTTGCTAATGAAATCCTATAGTCTATTTTCCCATATAAAACTCCTCAATAACTTATTTATTTGAAAAGAATATTTATTAGGGATTAACACTGGAAGACTTCTTGGAGTGATTTTTATTTTTAATGACATTAATTTTACTCACCAATTTAACACATCCATTGATATCTGTGGTAATACTGTCTAACAGTTTTAACATATGTAATTCCACATATTTAGAAATGTTTTTAGAAGTATAAAATCCTAGATGTTCAATATAATATTTGGCAACTACAAAACCTAAATCTTACATTATGCTATTGAAACTGCAGAGCCTAGTTCGAAGTGTTGTATCTTATGATTCTTGATGAATTTTTTAAATGTACACTGAGAGCATATGCACCGACAACGAATTCTTCATGTGTCCAATCATACTTGGCCAATAAAGAATTCTGTTCTGTTCTGTTCTGTTCTATTCTAGTTGAACAACACCAACAATAGAGGTATCCTTGACGAAGATGTTGGAGCATGTAAAGATGGGTAAATTAATTTCTTTGTTTACAGAATATAAACTGATATCTACATTTATGGTTGATTGGAATCTCCTTATAGACTTTTTTTATGTGAATGGAAAACAATGCACTTATGGTTTTGATGATTAGAAAAAAAATCTGTGCTTTCTTTTGTAATCATTGAGAGATAACTCACTGAATTTATGTTTGCTGCATAGTAAATCAGAAGCAGCTTCCTTCTGTTGCTTTATTTTCATTCTGCAATTTTTTCTTTTTTCTCATTATTTTCTCTCTGTTCTGTCTTTGTAATAATTTTTATGCTCCTTCTAAAATTTTCAATACAAAAATTATATATATAAAAGAAATTTCAGAGCCTTAAGGAAATAAACAAGATTTATCCAAATTAAACTTATTTACCAAACAGTCATTGAACTGTTGAATCACCTATATAAAATGTATACTTTGAGCTGGTGTTATTACTGAAAATTGCTAAAATATCAGTATGTAAAAATAATGTTTAATTTGCTTGTAATATCACTTGATTGCCTAACAACAATTACTAAGCATTCCAAAATTGAACAAAAAAGCAGTAGACAATTCAAACAGATAGTACCCATAATTCAAATGCTTCTGAAATCAATTGATTTGTTATTACTTGCACATAGGATTGTTGGCAATAAATTTCCATCCATTTAATAAAATAAAATAAACTGGGAACCGATATCCACTCATCATTTGCTTAAGAAAATTAATGTGTATTATATAAAAAGCTTTCTAGCATCTAAAGATAACGCTGCAGTAGAATCAATTCTATCTTGGACTATGCCCAAAATATCAATTGATAAACATAAATTATCCAGTGCTTTTCTATTTTTTTATAAATGCAGACCATATTTCACTTCTGGGCAAACCCTCAGAAAACCATACAGGCCATAAACTATCAGTTAGTGAGTCCTAATTCATTGAACAGGATTTTATATCATTTGGTAGTTGTATCACTTGGTATATGAAGAATTCACTTGAACAAGGTAATGAGCTTTCCCAAGTGTGACACAGCAAGATGGAGTTGGTTGTGAGTATGGGTAGGAGATATTTTTAGGTTTGTTTTTCCCCAGTGTTATTTTTAAATATTTCAGGATGCTAAATATAGGTAGTCCTCGACTTAAAACTGTAACTGAGCCTGGAATTACAGTTGTGGCAGTGATTAGGGTGACTGTGCCCAATTTTGTGACCCCTAACACCAGTGGTTGCTAAGCAAATACTGTGGTTGTTAAGCAAACACAGTATTTGTTAATTTAATCCATTAACCCCAATGAATTGTTTTTGCTGAATACTGGAAATGCATGTTGTAAAACAGCAAAAAAATTTGCCAAAAATAGTGGTCATTAGACAAAAGGATGTTGCAAATGCGTGTGTATGTTTGTGCAGCTGTTGAAACTTAGAAATCATGTTGTAAGTAGTTCTGAGGAGGTCTATTATAATGTCAAATAGTTGTTAATTGGCCGGTCATTAAGCGAGGATTACTTGTAGTTAACAATTTTCCAGTTGAACCAGGTTACACTGAGAAAGCAGGAAGCATAAACTGATGGAGCATAGTTTTACCAAAAATGTCTCTTGCAACCATATATGGACAGGACATCCGTTTATTCTGAAGCCTAAAGCTGGATTTCTTTGCTAGTGGTACTGCATGTGCTACCTGAATCTAGCTCTTCCAAATAACATTTATAGGAAACTAAGTGTTAAAGCACAAAAAATACATTTCCTAGCTGCACTGCACATTTTTACAGCTGAAAAGTTTTATCTTGGCTTCACAGAACATGGGCCAAGTCTGACCAAAAATGGGAAAATCTGCAAGATCCCTTAAGCATCTTGAAAAAATAATGAAGTTTTGTGATGAAAGTTTCCTCTGACACAGAAGAAGAAGCAACCAAAAACAGGTTCTTTCAATAATTTATTACCTTCTAAGGTTCTGGACACCGGGTACCTGCATCCTTTTTGACATGGTCAATGGCCTCATTTCTAAGTACATCTGCTTTGTTTTGGTAAAAGCATAAGACTTTTATTTTGACAACTGATGGCATAATTTCTAGTCACATACTTTGTTTTTATCCTGAGACTGAGTATGCGGCAATCACATAGCTCTATTTTGACAGGAAGTTGCCTGTTCTTATTACTTGCAATTTCCAATATGCTGTCAGAAAGAGACAGAAATATTTATGTGTTCAAGCATCAATATAGTACAATTTTTGCAGCAGCTAATAAGTTTTTTATATTCAAATGCCTGATATTTTGAGACCTTATAAAATGAAGCAACTGAATGCATATATTCTGATCTAGCAAACTTCCCATCAATCATAGTTCAAATGAATGACTTGTATAGGAGTCCTCGACTTATGACTTACGACCACAATTCACCCCCAAATTTATGTTGTTAAAGGAGACATTTGTTAAGTGAGTTTTTCTGCATTTTATGACCTTTCTTGACACAGTTGTTAAGTGAATCACTGCAGTTGTTAAGCTGGTAGCATGGTTATTGAGTGAATCTGCTTTATCCATTGACTTCGCTTGTCAGAAGATCACAAAAGGTGATCATATGATCCTGGTCACACTGCAACCATCATAAATGGGAGACAGTTGCCAATAGTCTAAATTTTGATCCCATGACCATGGAGATGCTGGAGTGGTTATAAGTGTGAAAAATGGTCATAAGTCATTTTTTTCAGTGATGTTGTAACTTTGAATGGTCACTAAATGAACTGTTGTAAGTCGAGGATTACAAGTGGTACTCAAAATTCTAGCCATTCCAACACCCTTTGTCCTGAGTCCTTTGGGAGAAGGGCAGGGTATAAAATAAATTAATAAATTAATAAATAAACCCTTGCAATAACTTGATCACAATCTGGGCATGTGGCAACCAGCTCATTTACAAAGGTTGCAAACTTCCGATAGTCATGTGATCACCAGCTGCAATTTCCCTGCTAGCTTTCCACAAGCAAAATTAGTGGAGAAGTTGTCAGGAAACATTGCAAATCACTCCAGTAACTCATGTCCTGACCCCTTCCCTGGCAGCAGACACCCCTGACCGCACCAGACCCTGTAGATCACTTGCACATCATTCCTCACCTGACAGAAGTCACTTTTGCCTGCAAGACTCACTTAACGACCTGTGATCCTCACTTAATGATGGCAATAAGGAGTGCCAGGATTGCTGTTGCTTAGCAATTCAATTACATGATGTCATATTTTACAACCACATCACTTAACAGTACAGATTCCAGTCCTAGTTATCTTAGTTAACCAAGGACAACCTATAATAAATTTACCTCAGGAAATGTGCTGTTGCTTTTTGATGACATAATTTTTGATGCCAAAATACAGCTGACACCGACTGTGATCCATATGTTCTCTACTGTCCATCCTTAATCTACTTGCTGGACTGAGGACAAGGAAGTATTGTGCATACCGGAGAGTGCACAAAATTGTCCAAGACTGACTATATTGATGCATGTGAACACTAATACCTTCAGTACTACAAATAGCTATACAGTACAATTTAACAATCTTTCTGGGAATACCTGATGGTGGGTTATTAAATTAAAATGAGTATTCTATTTTTAAGACCTGTCATGAAATTTGGAAAACAATAAAATTATTAGAACTGAATACTAGATTGCATAATACAGGCATCACAATAAAACACACATATCTAATTCAATGTCCCCCAACCGACAAGGACATGAGTCATCTTACACTGAGATACTGGTACAGTGTTGTTTACCTCCCTTCAGTTAGTATGGATGGCAGAGCATTAAATCCAGCCAGGGAAAAGACTTTCCAGTGTAATGCACAGAAGGTGTTAAATAAATAATTGACTGAGGTTAACAGGCAAACCACTTCCAATCTACTTGCTAAACACTGTATAAGAAGGTTAGTGCCCACTAGAGAGTGCATTTTGTACCCACAATTATCCAGAAACATCTGTTTTATCCTTGCTGAACTGGAATTAAAATCTCAGGCTCAGTTTCCAATTTCTGAAAGTACTGTAACTCAGAAAGATGTCCACCTTTGTACAATTTCTTGCCCAGCATTTTATGTATTAATTTATATATAGGAATTGTATACCACCAGTCATATGTATGTATATACGTATGCATGCGTGCATAGGCCTATGCATTTTTGTGCATCATAAATCTTGCTTAACTGGCACTAAGCTATTAATAAATATTATTAAATATACACATTAATAAATAAGAGAAATAAAAAGTTCATTAAAAACCGCATCTGTTCTAATAAAAAAAAAAAACCTTTCCAAAATACTGTACTACTAGTTTTGTGTGCTGTTTGTTTATTTATTACTTATATTTATTTTATCCCATTCTTTACATCTTCATATATGCCATATACCTGCCTGCAGTCTCCATTGATTTTTCTCTGGATCATGATAACAGAAACTGCTGGCTGTGCTCTGAACCTGTTTTCTGGTTAAGCAAGATTTAATTTAAGGGTACAGGTAGGACAGAGAGGGAGAGAGTAGAGAGAGAGGGGTAGGGAGGGTGGGAGATAAATTTTGGTCCTATGACATCCTCCTTTCTTAGAATGTTATCTTCTCCTCCCGCCTCCCATATACAGCTTAATAGTCCTTCCCCTTTCTTTTTTCCCACAACAGCAGCCCTGTGAGGTGAGTGGGGCTGAGAGGGAATGACTGGTCCAAAGTCATTCAGATGGGTTTTCATGCCTAAGACTGGACTAGAATTCACAGACTTCTGGTTTCTAGGCCAAAACCATAACAATTACATCAGACTAAGGCTGGAGTTGGAAGGGGGAGCCCTAGTTGTCCTTCAGGTATAGAATTCAGTTGGGTGACTTGAGCCAGTTGCTTTCTATCAACCCTAGCCTAGGGTTGAAATTCTATTTGGTAGAATATAGCCTGAGATCTTCAGTGAAGAAGCCTTAATTCTGTAATTGACCGATTTGATCTGATCAGCATCAGTAGTTGTGTTCAATGCTCTGAAAACCACCAAACATCAGAATGAGACCTGGGAATTACTCACACACAAGGTTTAAAGCTTCATTTCCTTTCCCCATAGTTATTCATAGAATTGTTTAGAAACACCTTACCTTTGTTTAGAAAATATAAATCCTGTCCTGCTTTCTGTTCTGCTGGCACATAAATGGCACCATTACTTCATAAGATGCTAGAAAAGATTTGTGTGGAAATAGCTGTTATATCCACAGTGGCAAAAATGCTTTTTTCTTTTCTGCATTGCTCTAATAGAGCTGTCAAAAAAGCATCAAAACAAATATAAACATCACATGTAAAAATACTAGAATTCTGTTTTCTTAAAAAATGGTAAGAGTTTTTTATTTTTAATGATAACACAATCAAGGAATAGAGTTTTATAAAGAAACTGATCTTTTCCCCAAAACCCCCAAATTGTATGACAATAAAGAATCTCAGAAGTGAGGTGAAAAACAAATGGAAAACATTTTTAATTTGCAGAAAATGGTACTTTTTCCACTCTGTTTATGAGAATGTGAACCAAATCTGTCAATGATAGGGAAATGATTATTCTGAGAAACAAAACAAGAACAGTAAGCATTTAACCTTAGAGACAATGATGCCATTGCTATCCAATTATTAAAATATCAAATGCTATAAATTGTATTGATAGTAGCTATAAAATGACTGGACGAAGGTCACTTTATATAAGAATATGAGCACATTTTGTAAATAAGTCTGTCAAAACTATACAAGAACCCAAAATCACCGTACAACTCAATGATAGGGGGGAAAAGTGTACTCACATTCTTCAGTTATTAACAAAATAGCATAAATTACTATTAACGCAAACAAGAGAATTCACAGATAAAAACGTAAAAGTGCATTTAGGTCAGCAGGAAAACTTGTCTATTTCAGGATCTTTTTTCCCCAGTGGACTACCAGATGCCTCTGAGAAATCCATTAAGTAGGACCTGAGGGCATTAGCTCTCCCTCCTGTGAATCCCAAATGATCAGCCTACTCTTTCTCTGTCCTTCAATAGCACATTTATCATGATTATTCTTCCTAAATCACCTTAGTTGCATTTATATTAAAAGTCAGCAGGCCACATTTGATACATACAAACAAAACAAAAACACACATTTTAGTCCAACCAGAAAAACATTAAGAAATAGTTAAATAAATTTTAACTATTTCTTAATTTTTTTTCTGGTGTAAAGAATAAAAAAGGAATATCCCATGGTGCATTTATAATCACCATGAAAGAATATTATACAATTATAAAATCCTAAACCTACCTATTGTCTCACTTTACTTAAATGATTTAGAGTAAAACAGCCCTATGGCCATTTTCAGCATCTGGTCACAGTCATTCCACCAACCAGTCTACTTGATGGAATAAAATAGTTTTCTAATTATTTTTAACTGCATCCAAGGATGGGTGGAACTAGAACACTGGGAGTACTCCATAAGGAACACACAAAAAGAATGGGAAAAATGCTCTTTTTATTGTATTATATATATGTAGGATCATACCAAGACAGGATTTAGGATCCAGAGGAATGTCTGAATGCAGGACTTTAAAAGATAGCACTAAGAGCTTGAATTGAGTTCTGCTCCTAATATGGGATCATGATAAAGCTCTGAGATAGAAAGAAGCATAGGGAAAAACAATGAGGGTGGTCCAGAACAATGCACACTGCAATGTTCTGGACCAAGTTTAAAAACTGGAGAAAGGACAAAGGAATATACATCCATATTCAATAGTTCAATTAGAGTCCAGCAGGGTCTGAATAGTTATGCAGTGTGGAGGGACAAAAGCTGCCAAACTCCAGCAGTTTATTAATAATGGAAAACAGTGTGTTTTCACAGGTGTGAAATGGTCAAAAGGAAGGAATATAAAGTAATAGAACTTCTAAAGTTCTGGTGACAGATACCCAGAAGGAGAAAGAGAAGAAAAATTAAGGACAAGAGGGAAGATCTAGTTTAAAGGCTAGGAACCCAGATTTGTGTAAATTCAGCTTTAAGGGCTTTAACCAGGCAGATTCAGATGCTGGGATATATCTAT
Organism: Mimophis mahfalensis; assembly: GCA_032468015.1. Lineage (NCBI taxonomy): Eukaryota > Metazoa > Chordata > Lepidosauria > Squamata > Mimophis > Mimophis mahfalensis. The sequence continues at coordinate 5,137 of JANHFR010003087.1, read as the reverse complement.
ACCAGGGGTGTCAACTCAAGGCCCATGGGCTGGATATGACCCATGAGGTGCTTAGATCTGCTCTGCTCCTGAAAACAGTGAAGACCTGGCCCAGGGTGCCTCTGCCAGTGAAAATGGGGATTGCAGGGGCAGTATGCAGCCCTCCCGAGCTCCATTTTCACTGGCAGAGGGCTGAAGGAGGCTGTTACAGCTAAAAACGGAGCTTGGGAGCTCATTTTTACTGGCAGAGTGCTCAGGCCATCACAGGAACTTCCTGACATGAGTTAAGTCAAGCTGGCCATACCCACCTTGGTCATGCCCACCCTGGCCCCTCAAGGTCAAGCACAACCCTGATGTGGCCCTCAATGAACCCTAGTCTTATACCTACAAAGATCAGAATCATGCAGACAATGGTTTTCTTTTTTTAAAATAATCTTTATTAAAAAAAATTAAAACATATCAAATAACATTAACAAGACACTATAGTACAACATAAAAAACAGTAACAAGCACCAAAACATATAAAACATATAAAACAATAGACCGGGAGGATCTTTCTCGCCGTCCAAAAGAAATATATTTATACATCCCGAGATAGTACTAATCTTAAGTCCACACTATATAGTCCATATCACTTGGTCTTTATCAAATTTATCCAAATGACTTTATTCATCCATAGCCGATTGAAAAAAGAAAGAGAATTTTTTAAAAAATACTTTAGTTTTGGTCAATCCTTCCCCCTTTATGTTTTAATGATCTTCTTCTAGTCATCCAATCATACCAGCAGTCCTTTCATAAAAAAAATTGATTCACTTTTACTCTTAAGTATGTAAGTTAATCTATCTGACTCTGCACACCTTAGAATTTTATTTATAATCTGCTGGTCAGTTGGGCTTTCTCTTGCTTTCCATTGCTGCGCATAAGACATTCTTGCCGCAGTGGTAATGTGTATGAATAAATACCAGGTTTTCTTGTGATACTCTATGGAAGTGAAACTTTGAATTTGAAGAAGCAGGATAAGAAGAGTACTGACTTTTGAATGAGGGGATTGAAAAAAACTCATGGAAATACTGTGGATAATCAAGAAAACAAACAAATGAATAATCAACAAATCCAATCAAAGTTCTCAGTCAAGCACAAATGGCAAGACTAAAGGTATCATCCTTCAAGCATAATAAGTGAGGACGAGTGGTGGGATTCAATTTTTTTTACTACTGGTTCTGTGGGCATGGCTTGGTGGACGTGACTATGCAGTCAGCCAATCAGAGGTGGTATTTGCTGGTTCTCTGGATCAATCAAAATTATCGCTACTGGTTCTCCGGAACCTGTCAGAACTGGCTGAATACCACCTCTGGTGAGGACCTAGCTCTATGGAGAAATCTATAATGCACTGATAATGTTACCAAGTTAGGTAGTGAAATGTCTGCAAGCAAACAACTAAGCTTAGAGATCACCAAGGACTCTAGAAGTCTATGATGCTGGGAAAAATGAAAGGAGAGAGAAGGAAAATTATGATCAATATCAAGGTGGATGTATTTAGTTACAGTGGCAATGGGTGCGTAAATGACAGGATGTGTCTGGTTGGCCTGGAGAATATCTATGTGATCACTAAAAGTTAACACTGACTTGATGGTATTTAATAAATTTTCAGGAAAAAATTGACAAGCTCATTTAATTCCTGGAAAATGATACACAAAACACATAATGTTGTCTTGTGTCTTAATGGTTTTATTTTGTCTAGTAGTTATTTCATATAATTTTTTTTGCAAGTTTTGCAAGTCATGCTAGCTTTTGCAAATGCTCATATTCTTTTGATGATAGATAAATGATATGGACGACTATAAAATCAGAAATAAATCTTTTTTCTACTAATTACAAAATGGTATGAAGAACTTTTTCTATATTTGAGCAAGATTCTATAGTTGGTTGAGAGAAACTTTGGTATGTGTATACAACTTTGCGTGCTTAAATTATATGCTTCTATTTTTAAAGTTACAGTAGGTAAACTGATTTAAATGCAAACAAATTAATTGCCTAACCTGTAAGATGAAGTGAATAATGAGTAATGAATATTTATACATATTCTTCAATCATTCTTTTTAATGTTTATATGTTTCTTTTTCCAAATAATACAGAAAAATAAAGAAGAAACCTATGGAAAACATGAATAATTTGGTTAGCATTTAAGGAAATACCTTAAAACAAAAAATCAATGTGTTAATAAACTGAAAAACACTATACCATACCATACCATGCCATACCATACCATACCATACCATACTATAAATATACTATAAAATGTACATGATATACAGTTTCCGAAGAATTTACATGAATTAAAAATTATGAAGCTAACATAAACAATCATTATACTGTATATCTGATGTAAACATAGGGCAGTGGGTAATTTCTATACACATTCTAAAATATCACTTTACTTTTTTTTTAGTTATCTTGAAATATACCCATTATGGATGCATCATAAGAGTAGCTATTGTCACAATATATTCATCAGTTTCCTGGACAAACAGATGTAAATAAACAAAGGTTGAGTTAAAGACATACTGCAGACTGTCCTATTTTTTAAAATGACCAGTTCTTTTCAGAGCTCTTTGTATGTTCCATTAGTGCCCTCTGTTGTAATCTCCATGTAAATGCAAACTATTCCAGCTCTAAGCCTTAGAAATATTTTAGTAGGCTATTTAATGAATACCTTCAATTTAGAACTGGGTACAAATAGTTCCACATTCTCCACCAAATGGCTGGACCATTTAATGATTAATTTGGCTGTTACAAAGTGGAAATCGGATGAGTTTGAATTTTGTTTTTCTGACCACCATATATGTGTAGTAACAATACGTGTAGTAAACTTAATTTAGGAAGTTTTAATTTTTTGTGTGTATATATCCTTATATCCTTATACACATACAAATCCAGTTAAATTTTTTCTTCCAAAAATATGAAACTATCACATTGTCCTTTCTCTATATTACTACCATTCTCATGAGTCTACTAATAGAATATGCTTCAAAAATTTAATAGGATGAAATCATATTGTCCGTAATTAAGGGTAAGTCAGTTTACAACCATTTGAACTTTCAGTGGCCATGGAACAGATGCTTTATGCCTTAACTCTAGCACTACCCTAACCCTCAGCCAATGTAAATGGTTGTGTGTCCCCCATAGTCACATGGCTATATATCAGATGGATTAGCTTTATGATTAGTTGTGTCATTCTGTGGTCATGTGACCACAGTTTGCATTATTTTTTTGCTGCTGATTAGACATCACCAGAAATAGCAACCCTGATCAAATAAATCAATTCTGTATTTCTTACTTTTCCCAGGGATCTCTGCCCCATGAATACAGGTAGTTCTCGATTTACACCGTTCATTTAATGACTATTCAAAGTTACAACAGCACTAAAAAAAGGGACCTATTATCATTTTTCACACTTACAACTGATAAGTGTGAAAATTCAGATGCTTTGCAACTGGTTCATATTTATGATGGTTGCAGTGTCCTGGGGTCATGCGATCAACTTTCGTGACCTTCTGAAAAGCAAGCTCAATGGGGAAGCCAGATTCACTTAACCACCATGTTTCTAACCTAACATGTGTACTGATCTTTTAAAAACTGTAGCAAGAAAAGCTGTAAAATTGGGCAAGCTAATTTAGCAAATGTTCCACTTAGCAACATAAACTTTGGCTGAATTCTGGCTGTAAGTCAAAGACTGTGTGTAAAATCCCAACATCTGCTTTCTCACACTATCTCGTCACTCAAAATCTTGAGTGAAGATTTTCACTCATCTTTATTAAAAACCTTTGGTAATTTCAGCATAGTTACTCCAGTAAATTCTTTATATTCCAATAAAAGAAGGTAATCCATATTACTCTCTTGGCTTAAGAGCCTCAGTGGCACAATGGATAGAGTGCAGTACTGGAGGCTACTTCTGCTGACTGCTGACTGCCTGCCTGCAATTTGGCAGGTCAAATCTCACCAAGCTCAAGGTTGACCCAGCCTTCCATCCTTCCGAGGTGGGTAAAATGAGGACCCAAATTGTTGGGGGCAATGTGCTGACTTTGTAATCCGCTTCGAGAGGGCTGTGAAGCACTATAAAGTGGTATATAAGTCTAAGTGCTATTGCTATTGCTTTTATTGTCTTCTTGAATGTTTGACCCAAATTCAATTCCATTTGTAAACTCTATATTACCATTTCTTTCAAGTTGTAATTTTTAAATCCATTTTAAAGTCCATTTCAATTTTATTCAATGGAACTTATTCCTCATCAATAACAACTTTTTATTCTGTTATAGAGTTAAATAGCTCAAGAACCTCTTGGACCCAAACTTCAAACATTTCCTTTTAAGTAGCCATAGCGTGCCCTCTGCTGTCCAATCTTCAAAGTTTTATTAACAGCTTGAAATATAAACAGAAGAACTTGTCCCACAAGAGAGCATCCATTTAATTAACTTCAAAGTCTTTCTTTTATTCAAATACATCGGAACCCTAAATCCATTGAAAAGCTTTCTAAAATCAGCAGTATAATTAATCTTTTGATGTATATTGCAAAAATAATTTTTTGGGGAAAACTTTAAACGCGTAAGTTTCTTTTAAATGAATTCACCCAGTGAATATCAGATTTGCAGTTTTGAAAGTTTTTCAATCTTTAACAGACAAAAAGAGAAAAAAAAATAACCCCCAAAGTGATTAAAAAGGGGAAGTTTGAACAAATTTTGAGTCTATACAAGGTCACATTAATGTCTCAGAGCATGATGGAATACTATGACTCCCAGCTGATCACCATAGCTGTCATGTTTCCTTGGCCAGGAAACTTCCTTTTGTTTCCTCCCTTTCCTGACCCCATACTGTATTTTTTTTAAATTTCCCATATTTTCTCTGCCTCCACACCCCCCCTGCATGTGCGTGCGTGCATGAGCATACTATTCTGAGGCCGAGCGGGGTGGGCTGTTGGGAGGGGATTCCCCGACAGCCATCTGGGCCACGGAGGGAATCCCCATGATGCCCCACGCCCCACTGCCGCTCACCTGGGCTTTGGGGAATAATTCCTGAAGCCCAGCTGATCGGAGCACAGTGGGGTGCAGGGCATCAGGAGAGGAGGGAGTGGGGTGTCAGGCAAAACCTCTGGGGTTCAGCG
>JANHFR010003086.1:117099-128144 GCA_032468015.1 Mimophis mahfalensis | reverse complement strand
CATACATACATACATACACACACACACACGCAACATTTGAAAAGAAAAATATTCTGGAGGAATACAGTCAGAGGTGGTATTCAGCCAGGTCCGACAGGTTTCAGAGAACTGGTAGAGATAATTTTGACTGGTTCAGAGAACTGGCAAATACCACCTCTGATTGGCCAACACTAGCAAATCTCACCTCTGATTGGCTGACAGCATAGCCACGCCCATTAAGCCACACCCACAAAACTGGTAGTAAAAATTGCTGAATACCACCACTGAATACACTGCAAACATCTTCCTTAGAAGCACCAAGAAAACTGTATGGAGACCATAATCAGGACCACGCTTCTCACAAGGGGATTCCTGCCCCCACCCCTTTTACTAGAGAGCACTATACAATGTTCAGTAGGACTTACTTTTGAAGAAGCTTGCTTGGCACTGCATCATAACAATGGTACACAAAGGCTGCCTGGGATTAGAAAATCAATATCGAAGCAGATACACATGGGACTGCAATCTTAAACATACTTTCCTGGGAGAAGCTTTAACTGAATTCTGCAAGTCCAAGTTCTGCATAGGTATGCTTTGAGCTGGACTGATTTCTCCCTATTTTATCACTGCTGAATATCCTATCCAGGTGCTTTTATCGTAGCTCCCAAAATTTACCTTCAAATCTGTCTTTGTTCACCTATGTTTTAAAAGTCTTCCTTTTAAGCCATTTTTTGATAAAATTATATGAGATTTTTTTGAATGTTAACTCCAATCCCAATTCCTTCACTTTCATTAATTACAGAATCGATCTTGCTGATAATTTAATTTATCTCATAAATATCCAAATGAAAAGGTCACCATCCCTATATATCTGATTCAGTTAACATCCTGGTCCTAGACCAAGGCTGTCAAACTCGCAGGCCACAGGCTGGATGTGTCACGTGCTGGCCACACCGACACCTGGTTGCAGGGGGGGGGAGTCGCAATATGTCATGTGATGCTGCCGTGACGACACGAGTTTGACACCCCTGTCCTAGACTAACAGGGTCTGAGATATTTGAAGCTGGGTGGAAGATGCATTTTCATAGAATGGGTGCACAATAGTGAACCTTGCTAGATAACTTCAGCGAAATACCTGGAGCATGCTAACTTTGCCAGTTTATGGTGAGAAGCAGAAACAATTGGCCCTCAGGGATATAGCAATAGCACTTAAACACTTCCCCATAGTGCTTCACAGCACGCTCTGGGCAGTAAATATATTGCTTCCAACAACCTGGCTCCTCATTTTACCAACCTCAAAAGGATGGAAGGGTGAATCAACCTTGAGCCCCCTCACAACCCTCAAGGGATTATGAGGTCATTAAGTGATGATGATGATTATAAAATGATGTAGTGGGATGTATGCATCCTACACATAGAATGCAATTTTAGGAAGATAATTGAACTACAAGAAAGCCCTATTTTGGACTTTACAGTTAAAAGCACGTGGAGAACAACTACTGAATTTTCATAAGATCAGGGGTACTGACAGAGGTGTCTGCAAGGTGAGAAAAACACAATGGCAGGCTCAGTGTTATCAGCAAACTTCTGTTTTTGTGTGCTTCATTACGGTAGCTCTAGATAGGCACTTCTTAGTGTCATCCTTCTCTAAATGAAGTACAGCAGTGTTTCTCAATCTCAGCAGTTTTAAGATGTGTGGATTTCAACTCCCAGAATTACCTGGCTAGCATGCTGACTGGAGAATTCTGGACGCTGAAATCCAAGCATCCTAATGTTGCTGAAGATGAAAAACACTGCAGTGTGGCAATATTATTGCGTTTTATGTTGTTCAGTCAAGCAAGGCCAGCTGAGATTTCATAAATGAAGAATTCTGAACATTTAAACAATATTTTAAAACATTTAAACCTTCTTCCCTTAACCTGTTTCCAAATCAGCTTTCAAGTTACAAGATCCCATGTTTGGGAAAGGGTGTTGTGAATAACACTGTTGATAAAGTTGAAAGCGGGGGAAAAGATTCTGTAGGCTTTTTCATACAGCTGTTTTTAACCTTGATGCAGACTTCACAAGTTTTTCTCCCATGCTCTCTTCAGCTTGGCTGCATTTTCTTTGTTTAGAAAAAGATCTGCCATAGCAATCAAAGGACAGAGACGTAGTTTAGACAGTCTTGTTTGACTTATAACACACAGATGAAAGTGCCTGAAACCACATGGAAACTGGGGGAGGCTCTTGAGTCTGTGGAAGTGTGGCAGAAGGTGCTTTGCAAGGAGAAGTGAATTATGAAGCTGGACATTTATTTACTTGTTCGTTGCTTTGGATCAACACTTTTTTCTCTCTTGATATCTCATGCAGAATCTAATAATTGAGTCTTCCAAACTTACCTCCAACTGATTTTGGTGCCGCAATTGATCAAACAAAAAGATGGCTATGGATGTTGCAAAATGAGCTGTGAGATCGTTAAGCTCTCAGAACCAGGCAGATAAATAAACTCTGCCTAAGGATAAGACCAAAGCACGACTGATTTACTGTTACTCCAGAGCAAGTCCCATGACTTTGAGTAAAGAATCATAGGATTGGAGCTTTAAGGCAGGAGTCCCCAACCCAAAGTCCACGGACCGGCACTAGTCCACAGCATTCAAGCAACTGGTCCATGCAAACAAGTGAAGCCCCATCCACGGGATACAGGTAGCATGCAAATTGCAAAACCATGACCTCTCCGTCCACAAAAAACCTTTCTCAGGAGCCAGTTCCTCATGCCCAAAAGGTTGGGGGCTGCTGCTTTAAGGTATGCCACAGCGGTTTTGCTTCAAATAAAAGGTCATCTCCAGTTCTCCTTAGTACATTGGTTTTCTACCTGTGGGTCGCGACCCCTTTGGGGGTTGAATGGCCCTTTCACAGGGGTCACTTAAGACAATCACAAAATACATATTTCCGACACTTCATGAATTATAATTATTGGGTAAATGTAAAATTTTATGGTTGGGGGTCACCACAACATGAGGAACTGTATTAAAGGGTTGCAGCATTAGGAAGGTTGAGAACCACTGCCTTAGTACATAAATGGCTGCTGCCAGACTTCCAGAAAGCAAAGAAAGAAACCTTAAGAAATAAAGAAATAATTCACCATAATCTGATAATCAACAAATATGTGCCCACTACTTTCACCAAGATAGAATGACCGCATGCGTGATTTAACTTCCAAACTATTTGTCGTGCCCAGGCATCGGGCACAACCTAAGCCTATGAAAATTGGCGATCAAATGTTCCTCTCTACCAAGTGTATTAAGTTCGAACTTCCGAGTAGGAAGTTGACCCCCTAAATTTATAGGACCATTCCCTGTACGACATGTCATCCATCCAGTGGTAGCCAAACTCCAACTTCCACCTAGTTTACGACATATCCACCCTGTGTTCCATTGTAGTTTACTAAAACCTGCTTGCAACAGGTTCCTAGGCCCAAATCCACTCTTGGTCCCGGACCTGTGTCACATAATACCTATGAAATAGATGGACTTCTTGATGCTAGACCGCGTGGTGGCAGTATCCAATACCTTGTGCACTGGAAAGGTTACCCTGTCACGGAAACATCATGGGTGAAAAGTGTAAATGTTAATGCCCCACAGTTACTACAGCGTTTCTATCACCAATACCCGGACAAACCAAAGGGTTAACTCTATGTTCCCTCCTGTATTAACCCTGTCTCTTTGTTTTCCAGGAGGATTCCTGGTGAGAGGGGCAGTATGTCGCGCCCAGGTTCCTCCTGGTCCCGCCAACGACCTTCCTCCACACCGAATGGCTGCCGGCTGCTCGATATGCCCCGCCGTGACAGTACAATCACGAGACGTCCTTAACTACCAGGAATCCCATGACATCAATGGGATTCCCTCATTCCTGCCTGCTGATTGGGCAAGGGGTGGGAATCAGCTGCTGGGAGGGATCTGTTGGCGCGAGCCTTTAAAACTGCGCTAGGAGGAGTTTATTCCTAGCATCAACTTAATTTCAGCTCTTTCTATAGCTTGTGTTGTTGGTTCTCGCAAATAAACCAGGATTTAGTTCATCCTTGCCAGCATCTGTGGTTCCTTTCCTGGTCCAGCCGTGACCAACTGACACTATTTTAACATCCAAATTATAATCTAAGTTCAAAAGTTGCACTAAATCATACCTTTTTTTAAAAAAATAAATAAATAGCTTTTTATGAACCCACCAATTATGGCTTCTTATCAAGTCATGATTAAACAAAATAATGATGAACCGCTATGGGTGAGCTCAGCTACAGCTGGTCCGTGGAATTTTTGAAAATAAGTAGGAAAATGTTGCAAGATTATAGAGTTGGTTATACAATATGCTACTTGCCCTACATCAGCTCGAGTATTAAAAATAGGGTGCCAATATTGTTAACAGTAAGCTTTCTAGAAGTGCCCAGATAGAGGTAGTTTTAAAGTGCTAATCTTGTCCTCGCTGCAGACTGCTTATGTTCCCTTCCCAGGAAAAAAATGCTTTCTGACCTCATATTTGATCATCCTGATTAGCTCATGGAGATGGTGGAATGAATAATTCATTGGGTGTAAGATGACCTAAATGAATAACGGCAACAAATAATTTATCCATTGAAGGAAAACACCTGGTTCTTGTGATATGTAGCTAAACATAGGGCTGTACTTCCAATCCTTTTCATCCATTCTCAAACAACCTTGTACCTTAAATCATCCAGTTATCTCTTATTGAAGAATTTGTGGCACCTCTTAAGTTGTCTGCTTCATGCCCTTTCTCCCGACTTGGCTCTCAGAACAGAACATGATTTAGATGCCTATAAACAATCCTAAGAGACTTAGGTTTAATCCTGCACTTAATCATGAAAACGCAGAACAGAAGAGACAAAGAGCAGACTGATTTTAACCTGAACTTCTAAAAATAATTTTTCTAACCTAAACTCCTTATAGATGGACTGATATCATTTATAGAAAGCAATTTTGCTTTGCCTTTCAGCCATAATTCGAAGATACTGCATAGGATATAGATTAAGCCTGCTGCATATAGTAGGATAAAATATAAACGATTAAAATATATTAAAGAAAAGTTTCCTTTGAGTCAAACACAACTCTTGATAACTTCATGGACAGATTTGTGTAATTTTCTAGGCACAAATATGAAAGTGGTTTGCCGCTCTCTGTAGAAGGGCTAGTTTGGAAGTTTTCAGTACTTTTTTATGTAGAATATATTACACTGCACTTACTTGAATATTATCAGGGCACACATGTCATACCTGGATTTCATTCACCCACTTCCCTTGGAAAGATAAAGATGCCAAAAACCTTAAATAATGCTGTCAAACTTAATTCTTGTCAAATTACAGGTAGTCCTTGACTTAAAACTACAATTGAGCCTAATTGCTAAGTGTCACATTTGTTAAATGAATTTTGCCCCATTTTATGACCTTTATTGCCACAGTTGTTAAGTGAAACATTGTAGTCAATAAGTAACTGTCATAAATATGAGCCAGTTACCAAGCATCTGAATTTTGATCACACAATCACACGTCAAAGGTCATAACTTCAAAAATCAGTCATGAGTTGCACTTTTTTAGTGCAGTTGTAACTTTGAATGGTCACTAAGCAAACAGTTGTAAGTCAAGGACTACCTGCATTGCAGATGGAAATCATACGGGATAAATTCATTGTCCCATTTTTCTTTTTCCTATCTTTGCCTCCTTTTGTTTCATTTTAACTATACCTTTGTATTAAGAAACCACTTAATTCATAAAGTTTCACAAACACAGTGATAAAAATCATGATATTAGCATCCCCTTAAAATGGACTTCGTAAAGACTTAAAAACCACTACTTAAATATCACTGCCTATGCATTAAATGCATGTATGTGATTTTGAAAATAATTACTGTAATTAAAATAGAAATAACGACACATTGCACCAGAGAGGGAGAGCAGCATTCAGAGATAAGCTGAGTGCCTGCTCCATCTGTTCTCTCAGCTACAACTTCTGCCAGCCAAGTTCAGGACCTCTGCTTTCCATCACTCTCAGTTTTTTAATATTTAAGCTGGATTTGGATACACCATCCTGCTCTGTTGATAGAGGAAGGCCATCTCTATGGGAGGATACATGATTGTCCTTACTGGTAACAACAGCAACAACAAAAATCCCCTCTGAGTTTCAATGAAGACGACACTGTTTATGATGATCACAATGTTCAGATGCATTTAGATTCTGTCATTCTGTCATTTTGTAAGTAGGGTAAAATGGAAAAGGAGCACTGAAAGAAAATGCTTATTGCAGAAAATGGGTCTTATCAACAGACTTTCAAATTCAAAAAGTTTCTTTGAATAAATACACTGACTAGAAAAAAAGAGAAAAACAAACCAGGAGTTCAAGGACCAAAGACAAGCAGAACTCCACATAGCTCCATGGGAAAGCTGTGTGATCAGAAATACAACTCTCTCTCTATTTAGCAATATTCCAAATTGTTCCCAATTGGTCCTTTTGCTAGGTCAAGTGGGAAATAGTTGGCTAAGGTGGTGGCATTCTGGAGTACACGTATTTTTGATTGGTGGGAGCCCCAGTGTTTTTCAAACAACATAAGCCTCCTGCGTGTAGAGTTTTTTTAAAAAAACAACTATAGTACCACCTCCTTAATACACCATTGTGACTTTGATGAATTACAGATCTATAATCTCAAAAATAACCAAAAACCAGGCCTTTCTGCAGTGCTCTTCCTGATATACTCATCTCCTGCACTTAGGGCAATTTTCTGTGTGAGAGTGGGACCATTAAAAACATATAGTACATATAAAGATTCCATCCTGAGGTACAAACCAGACTCAACAGCTTAAAGCCATTATTCCACATTACACCACTCCCTTCAGCATCTCATTAAAGGGTTCTGAATTGTCTTAAAAGTAAAAGTTTCCCCTGTCCAGTCATGTCCGATTCTAAGGAATGGCACTCATCTCAGTTTCTTAGCCGAGGGAGCCAGCATTGTCTGAAGATGTTTCTGTGATTATGTGGCCAGCCTGACTGTAAGCCAAGGTGCACTGAACACTGTTACCTTCCCAGTGAAATAGCACCTATTTATCTACTTGCATTTGCATGCTTCTGAACTGCTAGATGGGCAGGAGTTGAGGCAAATAACAGGAGCTCACCACATCACATGGTGCTCAGTTCTTGAACCCAGGCTGTCAGCTTTCCAGCTGACAAGCTCAGTGTCTTCAACCATTGAGCTATCCATCCCCTAATTGTCCTGTTCCTTACTAAAAGCATTTTTTCACAGAGTTCTTGAAATGTCCTATATTTCATCAGAAGATAAACAAAGGGGAAAGGCTGTTTCTTTCTTTGACATTGCTAGATTTCGTAGGTCAGTGGTTCTCAACCTGTGGGGACCCCTTTGGGGGTCGAACAACCCTTTCCCAGGGGTCGCCTAAGACCATTGGAAAACACATAGTTCAATACAAATACAGGTGTATGTGAAAATAATTTTATGGTTGGGGGTCACCAAACACGAGGAACTGTATTAAAGGGTCGCGGCATTAGGAAGCTGGAGAACCACTGTCTTAGAGTCTATGACAGGGGTCCTCAAACTATGGTCCACGGGCCAGATACAGCCTACTGATGCAAGATATACAGTCTATGGAGTGGTGGGATTCAGCCCTGCCCCTCACCCTCTCCTCCCAGCCACATGGCTGGATTTCCCTGGCTGATGGGGGCCTGGGGAAGAGATGCCTCACTGACCGCAGGTCTGTGATTACCACATCCCCCAGCTGCACTTCTGCTCACTGCACCATGGCTGCCCACAAAGGTAAGGCCGAAGGGCATGGGGGGGGGGAAAGAGGACTGAGTGTCAGAGGGGTGATGCCAAACCCCAGCCACAGTTTGCCATGCCTGGGAGGGTGGACTGCAGTGGCAGCGAGCAGCAGCGGCAAATGCTGGCAGCACTCTTGGCCGCCCAGAACAGTTGATCAGTGGCATACCAGGAGGCAAAGATCGGCCACTGAACAGCTGACCAGCGGCAGGTGGAACAGTGATTCCTGAGCAACGGCGGCAAGCGATGGTGGTATTTCCAGCTATCTGGAACAATTAACTGGTGGCATGCCAGGAGGTTGAGATCTCGCCTCTGAACAGCAGACTGGCAGCAGGTGGAAAAGCTCTTCCTGGTCTGGTGTGCAGAGGTTCATCTCTGGTGGGCTGAATGGGGGGAGTGCATGACTGTGTGACTACTGGGTTTGGTTTTGTGATGTCTGTTGACTGAGGGCGGATGGTTGATTGCTGGGTGGTGATTGAGTGGTGTCAAGGAGGACAGCAAGGAACAGCTTGGCTGGGTGCTTCCTCCAGCCTACCCAGCCCTTGCTCTCCTTGGATGGGCACGAGGGGGAGAAAGCTTTCTCCCTCACACCTGCCAGAGGAGAGCAAGGAATGGCTTGGCTGGGTGCTTCCTCCAGCCCAGCCAGTGCCCTGTCCTCCAGCATGAGGGAGAGAAAGCTCAGAAGCTGCCCCCACCGCTGCCTCCACCCCCATTCACACAGAGGTTGGAGAGCTGGGAGGAGAGGGGCCAAGTAAGGCACCCCTTGATGTGACTGATGGTGAGTTGGCCATGCCCACACAGTCATATGCCCCCCAAGGCCCCCCAGGGAACCGGTTGTTTAAAAAAATTGAAACCCACCGTTGCCTCTGACAGTCTGAGGGACTGTGAATGGGCCCCCTGTTTAAAAAGTTTGAGGGCCCCTGGTCTATGAGCTTCACAAATCTCTGATTAAACAAGGAGTAAAGATTCCATTCCTCTCCTCTAGCCCAAAAGAGCAATTGCAATAGCATTTAGACTTATGTACCGCTTCACAGGGCTTTACTGCCCTCCCTAAGTGGTCTTGCAATTGAAATTATACAAATCATTAGTAGTACCATTGTATCCACCTCCATCACTACTATCCTCATTTCCATCCAAGGTAGCAGGAAAGCTGCATGAAGGAATGTAGAGAGAAAGGATAATTTATAAATGAATCCATAGAACCACAGTGATGTGACATCCTGCCAAGGAGTCTATAAAAGAGAGATCATGTTCTGGAATTGTAAGACCCATAATTACTGGGTCTGAAACCCAGAAATTATGTGCTTCTGTTTCTGGATAGAGGTGGCTATGTTTGTTTTTGTGACACTGGGCTTATTTGTTCCAAGTCCCAGATCCTTCAGCCTAATCCAAATGTCAGGGTAACAATTAATGATCATTGCTGGAAAACAGATTGCTGGTGTAATAAATATTTTAAGACTCTTGAGAAAGCAGTGACTTTTTATTTAAGTGGCATCCTACACATGTCATATTGGGGGCCTGCTGGTAAAATTCAGTCTTGGGCTGCTGGCAGTCATGAATCAATTTCATGAGCAAAGAAAGTCCAACAGAACAGGGGTCCCCAATCCCCAATCCCCGATACATGGATCAGCACCAGTCTATGGCTCACCAAGAACTGGGCTGCACAAGTGATTGAAGTCCCATCCATGCATGCGCAGGATCCAAACCTCATCCACCCCCCTGTCCATGGAAAAACTGCCCCCTGTGGACCTAATCTCTGGTACCCAGAATGTTAGGGTCCAGTGAGATAAAATGTCCAAGGAACTAGAGCTCCGAAGTACAGATAGTCTTTAGCAAGCATTCATTTAAGTTAAAAGTTACAATGCACTGAAAAAAGTGACTTATGACCAGTTCTCACACTTAGGACCATTGAAGTATCCCCAAGGTCACATGATCATAATTCAGTTACCTGGCAACTGGCATGTATTTTTGATGATTGCAGCACCCCACAGTCATATGATCACCATTTGCAACCTGCCAGCTGGCTTCCAACAAGCCAAGTCAATGGGGCAAGCCAGATTCATTTAATAACTGCATGATTCCCTTAACAACTGTGGCAAAAGGATTATAAAATGGGGCAAAATTCACTTGACAACAGTCTTGATTAGCAATGAAAATTTTGGGCTCAGTTGTGGTCATAAGTTGAGGACCTGTATTCTCAAGATGCCTTGCAGGAAGAGCTAATGAAGATTCAGAGTGAAGATCAGAATTGACTATAGCTTCGCTCAGATCAGAGTGAAGCTAGAGTCAATTCGGTTTAACAGAGCACACATTCACCTCTTTATCTCTATGTAGCTCAGCTAATCAAGGAAAGTTTCAAAGGACAGGTAGGATGAGCACCAAAGATCCTTCAGGATGGTTCCTGAACCCAATGACTTATTGCAAAGGCTCAAGCTCCTAATGTAAAGAAAGCCTCTTTGTCCTGAGAAATTTGCCAAATTATCTCAGGTGCTAGCCAGACCAGAATAATTTGGTTAATTTTTAAAGTTCCCATTCAGATGTGAAGGATGCAGGGGATCCTTGGTAAAACTTGGAAACTGCACCCAGTTTTGGTCACTACAATATGAAAAAGATGTTGAACTCTAGAAAGAGTGCAGAGATAAGCAACCAAGATTATTAGGGAACTGGAGATTAAACATCCGAAGAACAGTTGCAGGAACTGGATATGTCCAGTTTAATGAAAAGAAGGACTAGTGGTGACATGGTAGAAGTGTTCCAATATTCTGTTATTCTGTTGATAGCAGTTCTTCATTAGTTCAACCAAGATGTAAAAAAATTGGTGGGCAGTTCTTCCTTCTCCTCGGTACATTGTTAAGATAAATGAAAAGATAGCCTTTTTGCTTACAGCATTGTTCTCATTGTGCTGTAATGAAGAAGGTTAGATGGGTAGCACCCAAAATTGCTTTCCTTGCTCTTTTATAGAGAAGCAAGTGCAGATGGATGGATGGATGGATGGATGGATGGATGGATGGATGGATAATACATAGATAGTGGATGGGCAATTGGATGGGTTATTAGTTGCAAAGTCATGTCCAACCCATCACGACCCCATGAACAACACTCCTCCAGGCCTTCCTGTCCTCTACCATCCCCCAGAGTCCATTTAAGCTCACATCAACTGCTTCAGTGACTCCATCCAGCCATCTCATTCTCTGTTGTCCCGTTCTTCTTTTGCCCTCAATCTTTCCCAGCATTAGGCTCTTCTCCAGTGAGTCCTTCCT
>JANHFR010003086.1:87630-103331 GCA_032468015.1 Mimophis mahfalensis | reverse complement strand
GAGTTGAACCTGCACTAATTGCAGGCAGCTGGTATTACTTTAAGAGGCATTAAACCCCTACACCACCACGGCTCAGAAATTAAGAAAAATATCTTCTTAATCATCTTTTTGCTGTATGTTAATGACATTGGCACCTTTCCAGGATGGTGGGATTATTATTATTTTGGTAAACAGCAGATAAACCATTTTGCCAATATTTTGTGCTTCTCTTTCATAAGATTTGAAATCATCTGGTTCTTCCATCTTGGCCAGTTGCTGTGCCATGTTTAAGGCTGTGAATTCTGCTTCTGGTGGCCTTGTATTGGGATGTCAGCATTCAGCTACCTGATAGTATTCTGTTGTCTATATTGCCAGCATATAAATTAGAGTAGAAATCTTTGATGCACTCTTAAGATTTCTTGCTGATGTGCTGTGATCGAGTCAGTCTGTTCTTGGCCTTGAAGAACTGCTTCTGTCCACCTATAGTTCTTTTATTATTTCCTTGGTCTCTTGTTCTTTTTTATTGGGCATCTGTGTATAAGCTGACAGTTGTACTTTCTAGTATCTTCCTTCAATTGCTTTCAAATAATCTTGTTTAGCTCAGTATAGACTACATTGTTTCGGGTTGACTGTTCATTGTCATTGTCTCTGCATCATTTGTTTAATCTTTTCTGATATTTTGCTTTTTGGGCTGTTTCTTGGTACTATCAATTTCAGTTCTGTTTTAGCAAACAGCACAGTTTTAGTTATACAGCAAGTAGCTTCAGATAAATTCTCATTCACGTGATTGAGTGCACAGAAACAATCTCATAATATCACATGAAACTCATCCTTGTATTTTATAATTGATACAGCTGCTACATTTTGCAACAATGTTCTCTACTGTTCAATGTTGATTTTTAATGTTGTGCAAACTAATCAATGATCAATTCCAATACTGGATTAGTTGAGATGAAACTATCCATAGAAATGGATTGATTATTGCACAAAATAAAATCTACTTTACTAGTACTGCCATTTAAACTTTTCCAAGTCCAATCAGCTGTATTATTTTTGGAATACTAGTTTATGACAAAAATATGTTATTCTGCTGCAAATGCTATGAATCTTGATTCATGTCCATCTCAATTATCAAATCCAAAATTTCTGATATGTGTTGTGGAGATATTTTTTTTCTATTCCTTGCATTTCACATCATCCATAATGATTTTGAAAGTATGCTGGTTCATTTTATGTATAATCATTTCATAAAATTCTTTCATTTTTTCCCACCACTTGGGCTTCCTTGGTGGATTCATATGTGCATATGGAAGAATAGTATTGCAATAATTTAACTATCAGATAGGCTGCTTGTCTTCTATTGAAACTCAAGCAATATCGCATCTTTACATTAAATGCACATTATCCAATTATACTCTATATGATTTATTCCAACTCATAACTTTTGATTCATCTCAAAAGGATTTAACATTTAGCATGTTTTGCAATTGTGAATTATTTGTGAATCATAAGTTTGTGAACCATAACCTCCTACACTGGTTGATTTCTACAAATGGTTCACAGTTCAGTATTTGTCATACTAACATATGATTCAATGGTTATAGTAGCAAAAATTGCTATGGTATGTGGGGTGGTGTTCCTCCATCTACCAGCTGAGACTGCTGAAGCCCCATGGCCTCTACTTCAGACCGAGGGTTGGCACTGTCATCTGAGGAATGCTACTAGGCAAGGCAGCTGAAAGGGTAGAGATGTGAGGGGAGATTGATAGTTGCTTTGGGTACTGGGCATAAATATCATTTACTCAATGCTGCAAAACTTTGAAGGTTGCTGAATACATGGTTATTAAGCAAGGGCAGCTCATAAATAGATTTTTGTACACTTTTACATTTTTTCCCCTCATCCTGAAAAATAATTTCATTCCTACATTGCCATCTAGTGTTCAAAATATTTAAAGTATATTGTAGGAGATTATGTCTAACTAGGAAATCTAATGAAAAAAAATTACAAAAGCCTGCTAACTGTGAAAAGGTCCAAAATCACAGATTCAAAGAAACATCTCTTTTAACTATAGTATCTTTAGCTGATTTTTTGCAATATTTTTCAGCTTTAGGGTTTCTTAGAGGTTTCATCAATTATAATAGTTTAACATTATTGCTAAGCACATTGAGTTGTGCTTCTTAAGATTGTAAGCCGCCTTGAGTCTCCAGAGAAGGATGGCATATAAATTGGAATTTAAAAAAAAATAATCCAAAAAATAGTGGCAGAGATAGGAAAATGACTGGTATTGAGCTATGTCTGTAGCAAGGAATCTTTTCTCTTTGATAGTTTTTCCCCTCAAGTTTTACAAAAAGCATAAAAATTAATACAAACTAATAACAAGTAAAGGCAGAAAAGGGAGGAAAGAAGAAGAAAGAAAAAAGTTGTGCAGAAAGAAAGAATAAAAAGAAATAGAAGGAAGTTTTCAATTTTCTTCACAGCAAATATAGGTAGAAAGTTATCGCTTATTCTATGATTACAAAAGAAAGCCCACTCTTTTCTATTACCCAGATTTTTTCATCAAAAGCAAGCTATGTATTTTAATAAAATGACAGAGCCTTCAGGCATTATACACTAACTTTGCTCCACAACAGAACAAAATCCCAATTGGGAAGATTCAGTCTCCTTCAACAGAGGCTGAAGGAGCTGGACATGTTTAGCCTTATGAAAAGAAGATATGACAGCATTCTTCAAATACCTGGAAGGATGGCACATAAAAGAAAATCAAGATTTATTTATGTATTGGTTAGATTGATATTCCACCTTTCCTCAATAGCTCAAGGCTATATGGGCATAGTAGTTCTCCAATTTTCTCTCATAACATCAATCCTCTGAGTAAGTTGGGTGGAGAGACTGATTGGGTCAGTCAGCCAGAAAACTTCTATGACTGAATGTAGACTTGAATCTGAGTGTCCCTGGTTCTGGTCGAGTACCTTAACCACAACAGCCCAGCATCTTGTTCTCTGTCATCCAGGACTATAGGATACAGAATCCTAGCTTTATGCTATATGGAGCTGATTCCTATGATTATTAGACCACCCCAACTTCATTATGATAATAGTAGTTTAATCATTCACAGAGGCTGTGAGTTTTCCTCTTTGGATGCATTGATGTAGAGGCTGGAGAGCCATTTACCTGGTATGCTTTCACCTGAATTCTTGCTCTATGAAGGGAGTTAGACTTAATGAGTTTCCAACATCTGCTGTGGGTATGTAATGGATGGTTTAAAATGATTTGTGTAAATGAGATACATCTTTATCACCCATCTTCAAAAATCACTGGTTTGGCGATTCAACACTGAATCATGTTGCTTCAGATTTGAGGGCAAAAAGGTACTGAAACCAAACAGATCTTTTTCTGGCACTTGCCTTCTATGTTAATAATAATGCTCCTTTTATTTCAATGCAGCATATTTCTATTTCTTTGTAGAGATGGAAAGCACCTGAACATGCGGAAGGTAGTTTCTTTTCCCCTAAGATGGTTGTTTTTTCTTTGAGATGTCCATAACTTTGGATTGCAGTTCCTGTTTTTGCAAGGACTTCATTAGCTCTTGGAAAGTGGTTCGTCTTGCAGAAGATGAGCCAAAGAGATGGTGCTGAATGCCTAGGGAAGCAGCCTTGCTGTTGTGTAAGAGAGATGCTGTTGCTTCCTGCAGGGCCAGATGCAGCTACTGTTTTACCCTCCCTTCCTTCAAATAGCAGTGTTCGGGGCGGGGGTGGAGGGAAGAGAAGGTAAACTTTATTTAACCTAATTAATTTTAATCACAGCTTTCCAATCTCATACTGTGTAAAGAATTACAAATGGGAATGCATTAACAGAGGCTATGGCTCACGCTGCAAGATTGTTTTGACTGGTGCATTTATATTTTCTACGTGGTTTTTTACAACGATTGTTAGAATTTAAAGTAAATCAATTTTGTCCTTACAAAATGACAGAAATTTGAAGAGACCGGTTGGGATCAGTCCACTGGTTGAACTGAGTGACTTGAAATCAGCTTTCGTTTCAAAGAACTGCATGACTCTCAATGAACACATAACCCAGAAAAAAACGATTTCCAGTTGATATAGAGCTAATGCACTCTTAGAGATTGGCATTCTCTTTTTTAAACAGTTTTTGAAAGACTGATTGTGCCCTCAGAGTTTTCCACCTATTGGAACACAACATTTTTTGCAATAAGAACGGGTAAGCGTTTATGCAACAGTTAGAGATGGTCGGAGCACTCAATAACCCCTAAGAGTGTCATCTGAAAGGAAGAATCCCTCGAGTCCATTTAAATCACTAGTGACTTCATTTTCATCGTCATGGCTGCCATCTTGAATGCCTAGACCTCCTGTAGATGGCCTGCTAAGGAAGCAATGAGACTTCTGAGCCTTTGGAGTCACATAAAACCTAGCTTTTCTTCATTTCTTCAAAGTCCAAGGATGTATGTTCATGTTCATATATTTCACATCCAGGAGCGCTTGTTATTTCTTGTTCAAAGCTCTGTGTGTGTGTGTTTGCTAGGATGTTTGATAAAACACTTGACTAAAATCTGATTGTAGAGTAATTTAACAGACCATTCAAGGTGGAGAGGTGTCTGTTAAATCTGGAAAGTTACTTTTTGCACATGTATTATAAGTCCATGTAGCATGTTGTGCATGTCTAAAAATATTCACTTGATTCTTCACCTGGTGCTGTAATTGCTATCTTCTCTGTCATTTCTGTGGTTGCCAGAGATGGTTTAGGGGAGCTATGTTGCTGCTCCAAGTGACTCAAATGAACTTGCATGATCTCCCGCAAACCCCAGGACCTTCAGTGCCCCTCTGCTTCAGATGGAAGTTCAGGAGATGTTGCTCCATCTCATTTACAAGATACCAGTTGAGAATGACCAAAGGGGAAGGAGCTCAATAGGAGAGCAATACGGTTAATAATTCAAAAGAATTAGGTGCTAGTTAGTTCACCTTCAACCCTCTTCGGTGTTTTGGAACTGAACATCTATATGTAAGCAAATGGGCTATTTTGAATATTAAGTCTATTATATTCTTGGCAGAGACATCAGATGGTATTTAATGGACACTTAGTGGAATAATGGTTGAAAGAGCAGCCACTACATTGATTACAAAGGAGTAATTCTTTTAAACTGAAGGTTATCCTGAGCTATAATGTCTAGACTGCTTCTCCCGATAATGATTAGTTGAATATCATATGCCAACAAACTCAACAGCATCTTGGACTTGTTCCTGCTGAGCAATCTAAAAGGGAATGCGAGTCCTGTCGGTAACATGGATGGAGAAGGATGGGAGGATAATTCTCTTTGGTTGGACAGGCAATAGTAGAAAGCAACAATTATTTTGCTTTTATTTTTCCTGCATTGATTATATTCCAGATGATTCATTCTACAGCGATGTCAAATTCACTCATTTAGTTTGTGAGCTAGAATGGATATTTTAAACATGCAGTGTAACTTCTCCCTATTGTTCCTGTTTCTTTTGAATGCATAATAACCTTCAGTTCGACTCACAGCAGTTATCTCAGCACTGAATTTTGCCTTTCTGAGCTAAGAACTCGGATTCATCTTATTCACTTCTCATAATCTGAATATTAGTGCACAGGCAAAGAAGGCTATATGATTTGTGGTCCAATATTCTTTTAGATTCTTCAGTGATTTAAGAGACTCCTTTTCAGAAACATTTTCATTATCCACAATACGTTCATCTTTATTTGAAGTTCTCACTTAAGAATTTTCATATCTAGTCACCATAGAATTCAAAGTCCTCTTGGTCGAAATCTCTTCCATTTGGCCAAACACGTTTTTACAAAAAATATGTCTGCAAATACAAAACCACCTTCTCTGTTGGGAATAACTATAGACCGGACATGAGATCATGGCAGCTGGAGGCAAAGTAAGCCTCCATTGGGCATCCTTCTGCCTAATTGTTCAGGAGGGTCCATCATTCAGGGCAGGGTTTTGGGGATACAGAAACAGGTACAGAGATTGACAATGAAAGCAGTTTCCATTGGGGGGTAGGAATGCATAAAACTCCAAAATAGAGTGGAGCTGTCTTTTATGACTGTGGATTACTCCTTATTCATTCTTTTTTGTATTTGTAAACCCATTTGGAAATGTTCTCTTTAAGGCTTTTTGGACATTAAAGTTGTGGGAGAGAAATGTTTTCTCTCCCACAACTTTGTTAAAAGATAAACAATGTTTATCTTTTAACAAATCCACATATTTCAATGTTATACTCTAGACTTCTCTCACCACTAATGGATAACCACCACTGGGACTTTATGTTGGCCAATGACAAAGAGAGAGAGGGGGAGAGGGAGCGGGAGGGAAAGAGAGAATAAGAGACAGTATTTCCTCTTAATCTACAGACATATTGGTCTGCATATGTAAAGTGCTGAAGCTATTCACTTAAATAATCTACACCATATGTAAAAGTTCCATTGCAAGGTATTCTCTGTGGAACATTAAATATCCCAGCCATTCATCAGATAACTACTAGCTATTAACTCTTGGCAAGTAACATTGGCTCAGGGACAAATTACAGTACAAAGGAATCATTGGTTCTGCTTGGATTCAGATCTGTAAATCCCTATGTTATATTAAAAACCAATGCCTTAACATCAGAAAAGATCCTCAAAACAAAATATATGGAAAATAAAAAAACATGTATTTTTCTTCTAAAATACAATTATGAAATAAGTAAGTGAATGAGATCTATTAAAAATTGGAACTAAAACCAAAGAAACATTCATTCACTTACTTAACATTTTAAAAGCGATACAATTGCTTTCTATTTTCTTCCCTCAGGTCTAATATTTTAAATGATTATTATAACAAAGTAGTTTACTATTTCCTTCCTTTTATAACATTTTTTTGCCCCTTGAATTTTATACTTTTTTGGAGGAGGGCAGCAAACATTTCTAGTCAGTAAAGTAAGAGAAGTAAAATTACTGGGAAAAAAAAAGGGTATCAGACAAATAAAGTACAAACGTCTTGAAGCAATTATTGCAATTGATTTCCTCAGACGAGGTTCTTAATAGATGCTGGAATTCAAGGCTTTACTGTTAACCTATAAACACCTAGAATAAAGAATATTTAATGTTTTCTGTCACACGGCAGTTAATGCAGAAACTTAAAAAGCTGAAGTGAAAATCTCTTTCCATTTACTGAGAAAACATTGGCTTCAGTGGAATATATTGTAATTTAAGGAAAAAACGTTTAATAAAAAATAAGCAATCGTTCTAATGCATAGGCTGCCTGTCCCAAGCCGAGATAACTTCTCACTCCAGAAAGAGGCCTGAGGATTACCATGTGTCTCTGGGCATGAGGGTTGCCCTTCTGAGTCAAAGGCTGCTTAAATTTACTCCCTATTGGCATCTGCTTTAGTAGCCTTCCTTTGGCTAGATTAGGGCTGTATGGGGTAAGAAATGGAAGAAAACATAAAATACAGTATTTGAGTTCTTCAAGATCAAATTGAAAAAAATGGATGAATAAACTGTACCTTGAAGTGCATTTTAAATATAAATCAGAATTTCTTTTGAGTTGAGCACAATTCCTGGTGACTTCATTGATTTGTCCAAGTAGGTTTCCTGATAGAAATAGTGTGTGTGTGTGTGTGTGTGTGGGGGGGGGGGGTTGCAATTATTTTCTTCCTGGTTGATTTTCCAATTTCCCAATTCAGCCTACAGGATGAAAGTCTCTGTTGGTCACCCAAATGTTAACTAGCGTCTTTTGTTTCTTACCCAGAGAAGGTTTGCCATGTTGAAACTTTCAAGGATTAGCTCTGGCTATCTTCAAGCCCAAAAGTCTTCATTTTTTCTCTAAGAAAAGAGGATACTTTTTATTTTTGCAAGTGTACCACACTGAGAGCATTAACAATGCAGAAATTGTGAGTAGCTTAGAAACTGACTTGATTCATACAAAACTCTGGGCCCTAATGCTATTGTTTTGGCTATTTTGCAACAATTATCATAGTAGCTTGTGAATCAAGAATTATAACTAGCGTTTTCCACTTGTTTAGTTAGGTGACCAAACTGGAGACAAATGTACAGTACATGGGATACAGACCCAAAATGAATGAAATAATATATACTATTTTTATTTTTGCTTTAGTTCGGCTTTCGAGGGAGATACAAAGTTCTGGTTCTTGCTTAGAGCCAGAAGAGCAAAATCTTTCTTTGTCCTCATTAATTCCATTTTTTCTATCTTCTAGACTCCCAATTCAGTTCTACCAGCACATAGCAGTTTCTGAAAATCTAGAACGTAAATTGTCACCAATGGTGCAGATTCATTCATTGTGGACCGCAAAACTGTGGAGTCTTAATTTTCCTCCTTTCAATATAGTGATTATAGCCCAACGCATAGCACACAATAGACAATATTATTCCAGATCTTCACTTGTAATTGTAGTCTATGATGTAACAGATTAGACTTTAATTATGTTCTTCTCTTTGGAAAAGCAGAGCATCACAACTGCATCCACTTGGCTAACCTGAGAGAAGTACGCAGTAAACCGAAGTGCTTTAGATAACTTCTGCTATTCTGATTCTTGTTTTCTCCTTACCAGTGACTATAAATATGCATACCCTTAAATTGATACCAATGTCTATTTCAGCTACCAAATCAAATTAGCTAGTATGGGTTTCAGGAATTATGCCTGTCCTTTATTTATGTAAAACAATTTTGGTTTTAGCTCTTATAACTTGCCAAGAATAAATTTATTTTAAAGAATGTTTTCAGAGCACAGACCCTGATGTTTGTCAGAAATCTCAGATTAAAGAAACACACAAGAAGGGAGAAATACTGCAATCCTGTAATTATCTACTCTTATGTCAGCTCCACTGGCCAGA
Organism: Mimophis mahfalensis; assembly: GCA_032468015.1. NCBI lineage: Eukaryota > Metazoa > Chordata > Lepidosauria > Squamata > Mimophis > Mimophis mahfalensis. The sequence goes on along the minus strand of JANHFR010003086.1, from coordinate 94,478 downwards.
TAACAAGGCTTCAATTCTATACGCACAAACTCTTATTGGGGAAAAATGGCCTACCAGTAATAGCAATAGTACTTAGACCAGTGGTTCTCAACCTGTGGGTCGGGACCCCTACCGGGGTCCAACGGCCCTTTCACAGGGGTCACCTAAGACCGTAGGAAAACACATATTTTAATACAAATACAGGTGTATGTGAAAATAATGTTATGGTTGGGGGTCACCACAACATGAGGAAATGTATTAAAGGGTCGCGGCATTAGGAAGGTTGAGAACCACTGACTTAGACTTATATATCACTCCATAGTGCTTTACAGCACTCCCTGAACAGTTTACAATGCCAGTATATTGCCCCCAACAATCTGAGTCCTCATTTTACAAACCTTGGAAGGATGGAAGGCTGAATCAATTTTGAGTTCTGTCAGGATGAAACTCAAGGCTGTGGACAGTTTGCCTGCAATACTGCATTCTAACCACTGTGCCACCACTCTAGTAAACATAGCAGTACTTGTTTCTGAGACTACAACAGAATGCCACATTCTAACTCTATGCATACCAGTTATGCATATTTTGTGACACTGAAGTTACATTAAAATAGTATTTGGGGGACACCATGCGGATTTGATATATCTTATGTTTTCTTTCATGCTTTGACAGAATAGCTAACCCAGATCAAATGTTTTCAGAATGTTCTATAAAGGACAATTTTATATGACACAAACCTGAACTGAACACCAAGATTTCAAAGAGTGCTTGGGTAGTTTAACAACATCAATCACTGCTATAAAGTTTCAAGTCATTCAATACCCAAAGTTTGTTCCAAATGCTTAAGAAATGTATTGCCATGTTGAGACTACAACCATATATTTTCTTCATGAGAAAAGGCTATGTTGAATGCAGGTCTTATTTGCAAGGACGAGGCAAAGGATTTGGCTTCATATTTCATGTAGAACAAAAATATAGCTCCACTAACTCATAGCTACCTTTCAATGTAAACATTTCAGTTTATAACTCCCACCAGAGACAAGCCCAGTCCAGATTGTGCTGCCAAAAATTTAGTTTTTAAGATTTCGGTAGACATGAAAAACAAGCAAAAGTATACTCAAGGTTTCATTAGACCTAATATACTTTCCATCTAATATTCCTCCCCTTTACCCCACAAACATCCAGGCCAAAAATGTAATTTCTGACCGTGATATGGTTGCCGTGTTCCTTTCAGTCCTCATAGGATGAAAAAAATATTTAAACAAGGAAAAGTGGCATCTCTGGCTACAAGAAATTGCTTACCCCTGGCATCTGTATTTCTATCAAACGATTCTAAGTACAGATTGATAAGAATATTTTTCATTATTTGATAAATTTGGTTTTTTAATTAGACTTGTTTCAAAGACTTGATTTGCAAAACTCATACGGTAATTTTCCACAGTATTTTTGAAATTTGGGACACAGAGTCATATATGAAATCACTGTTTTGTTGTGGGCCGTGTTATAAAACGAACAAAAAAAGAAGGTAAAGAGGAGAACTTACTAAATTGAGGATGTATGCTGTTAACACAAGTTATTTTTCAACCAAGTTCTAATTAATGCTTCCAAACGATGGAACAGAAATGCTTGTATTTTGCAAGCAAATTCCCTTAATCTCTAAAGCATAAGATGACGAAACTACTATTCTTGTCAACCGCTAACTAGAGGTCTGGAAGGTTGCTCATGATGATAAATCAAGGAAGGGATCATATAAAAGGATCGGGATGGCCTGAAAGGGACCACCTCTTGATGTCTCTCCCACTGCATCAAAATACTTAAGAGATAATGCCTAAGAAATCCCTTTGATATAGAGGAGCCAAATGCACGAAGAACAATGCAATTAGTATACATTGTTTCACCAGCATTATCTCTTGAACTTGATGTAATCAGGAGTCCTGGAAAATGACTGCTTTGGCAAACAGTTCAAAAGGAAAGAAGAACAAAAACATTTTAAAAATAGAAAAATTCTATACTGCTCCTATTGCATGAAAACCTAATGATCTTACAATATAGCAGCCACTTAATCAGTTTTGGTAGGATAGCCATCACACAAGGGGCATGCAAACAGCCAGAGTTCATTATATTTTGCTTCATGGTTAGTGCTGTTGATTATTCATGTAGCCGCTCTTAACTTTCTCAAACAACTCAATGTTCACCCAAAGAAAACCATACTGCATTGGTTTTGGAAGAGCAGCAGGTATATCTACACATTCAGCACACACCAATAAGGAAGTTGTCATATTATGGGATAATTTTAAAAAAAGAAGTAGTAGTTCCTGTGCTTCACTGTCAATCTGGGGTCCCATGGATCATGATGTCCCTTGCCGTTTCTGTTGTTGATTTCGGATGACCTCCAACTGTTTTTTGCATTGCTGGTAGTAGGTGGAGAGACTTTTATTTTCATCTAAAAGCTTTTTATGCTCTTGTACTAGACGTGATGTATTTTGCTGGTCTTTTTCATCCTGGTCCAGTTCTGCTATTAGTTCTTGCCTACATTAAACAAGGAAGTTACTTAATTAATTCACAACATTAAGTAGGCAATTTAACTATTCATAGGCAATTTCATTGGTAGCTAAATTCAGTTAAGTTGATTAATTATTAGAGTGCCTGAAAAAAAAAACACTAGATGTGTGATATACAGACTGGATTATAGACCCATTAAGGTACAGATACTTATTTATGCCTACAGACACATAAAGATCCATAAATTGGAATGCCCTCTAAATTTTTAACATCTGTCATTTTTAGCCAGCACAATGACAAGCACTGTAGGTACTGTAATCAAGAGTAACTGGAATACAACAGATTGCTATGCAACATAACATATTCACACATATTTTGCCTGTGTGCACGTAATCTATGTATGCAGTAATCTATGCATGATGCAAAATATTTGACAATAAAAGAGGAAAAATACCCATCCTTGTTGCAATCTCCCAAGATCTTCTTTTAATAGGCAGCTTTGCATATGTTTAATTGGGGGTGTGTGGATCTGTGCATCTCTCTGTGGTTGTGTGAATGCATGCATATTGCCCTCCTCCTGTCTGAGCCCATGGTGTGGAGAAAGACAGAGTAAAGGAATAACTGCCTCAGTGAAATTATGTATGAACCCAAAAACATGGGAAATCATAGCATGAGGAAAGTATTATTGGAAGTAACATTATCTGGAGATAAATGGAAAGATTAATTTTGTGTAATAACGTGAAAAACTTACATTGGACTGAACATAAAATAGAAAGTATTTTTCCTACTATATCAGTGAACAATTTGTGTTCCTAACTGCCTTCAACACTTTTCTATGATCTTACAAAACTGCTAAAAAGGACGCTAACTAACTATATAGAATTATTCTGGTACACATTCAGGTTTTGTCATCTTGACACCATTCCTAAAATAGCTTATGTTCTATGATAAGATGAATAGTTGCTAAAATAGCAAAAGTCAGAGTCATGCTGATTTCTCTCCTCATAAGCATCCCTTCATTTAATAAATGAGGTACGCAGTCAAAAGACTTTAAGTCTCTATTTTAGATTACTAAATATTTCTAGTAGATCTTTGATGAATTATTTCAGTTTTCTCTAGGACTCCAAGGCACCTTGTACATGCTCCACTTATGCCATATACTTTGGGGGAATCTGTTTATGAAAACAGGAAATACTGGCAAGCAATTTGAATGCTGAACTCTTTTTTTTTTTAGTCAAGAGTAAGAGTCAAAAGTACTTCTGCTACCACCGGTCATACATTATATAATTTACTTTGCCTAAGACTAATGGTTGAAAGAGAATGAAGAGAACTTAGAAAATGTTACAAAAATAGTACAGTAAAATGAATTTCCTATTTAGGAAACAAGAATTCAGGACTTTTGGCTGTACTTCCAGTGATACTGGACGCAGGGAAAGCGACCTCTGTCGCTCCACTCCAGGCTTGCCTGTTGGAGGGCTCCAAAAGGAGCCATAGCTGCCTTGGAGGGGCAGTGAAGCAAAGGGGAACTGCTTGGCAGGTTGAGGGGAGCCGCAATTTCCCTCCCTGGACAGGAAAGTCCCCTAAGCCGAAGATAGTGCAAAGCGGTGATCAACATGGCTGCCCCGAAGTCAGGGTCAGTCAGAAAGCAAAGATTGTGCAGGAGGAAGTGAGGCATGAACAGAGCTTGCCACTGGGTGAGATGACATTTTTAAATTAAAATTAACCCCAAGAAATAATTTCAAGGAGAGACTTTAAAGTTCTAAATAAAGCATCGGGCATGCCTTAAAAGAGAATCTACAGTAAAAATAATAGAGTGTGTTATCTATTTTCGGGAGGAAAAAGTGACTCCCTGGCTGGTGTGGAAGAACGAAGAGACTCAGGCATGACAGCTTATTTTATGTTTAAGGCAGCTACCTGGAGAAATGGAAACGAGAAGAGCATCTGATAAAAGGCGTCTAGCCTTTCAAAAAACGATGGATATAATGGATAAGATGATGGAAATTGGAAATAAGATTCTGAATATAATGAACAGAGCTTGGAGTGCTTATGACATGGCAGAGTTGACATCGGAGAAGGTGGTGTGAATGGATGATCCAGCGCAGCAAACCGAATATTTGGTGCAGCAAATGGAATATGACCAAGAGGGGTGAAAGAATTGGTTAATGATGGATCTGATGAATAAGAAGGTGGACAAAAGGGAAAATAGTATCCCAAATATAATACACAGAAATTGGAGTTCCTATGACATGGCAGAGTCAATAACGGAGAGGGAGGTTCGAATGGATTTAGCAAAGCAAACAGAATACTCAGCGCAGCAACCGGATAATGACCAAGCGGGGAGAAAGGAACTGTTAAATCAGCAAAAGAAACAACAGAACGAGGGAAAGGAAGACCTGATAAAAACAGGACCAATAAAACAACAGCAAAAAGAAGAATGGAGAAAATACAACATGAATTGATGGGGGGGGGGGGGGCGGAGACGATGATGAGAAGCATGGGAGTGAGATTAAAAAAGGGACAATGATTAAAACCTCAAGGAGAAGAGACGATGGTTAAGGAAAATGGCCACTTAAGCTTTTAATCAGTTTGATTGTAAACTAAGGTGGGAACAAGATAGAGAGGGGAAATAGTAGAATGATAAATGTTTATAAAATACATAAATATAAAAGATAGAAAGACTAGAAATTTATTGAAGTTAGGAAAGTGTACTATGTATTTTTAGATAATGAAGTGATATTTTGTTTATTGAAGTGAATGTATGGAATAAAAGAAGATACAAAGGTGGACATAAATACTGGAAAATATAATTAGAGCAATTCAAGTTGATATAGATTATTAATATCATTAATGTGAAATGGATTAAGTAGAATGTTGTAGGATTGATTGATAGTTGAAAGAATTATTTTAAATGGAGAACTGTCTTAGAGGCTATTAATTTTGTTAACATGAACTGGACTAAAATGAACACTTAAAATCAATTTTGCTCAAATAAGTAGAGAAACATATTTAAAGTTAACTATAATTATGTAAATGAAAAATGGGATAGAGATCATAAATAGTTCTCATATGTATTGGATATAAATGAATACTCAAAACTAAGCTGGTTTATATATAATAGAGAAATGTTTAGATATTGATTGCTAATGGATAAAATTTAAGAAATTTGATAGAAATTAATGATGAATTGGATTATTATGAATAATACCCAAAACCAACTCTGTTCATACAACAAGAGGATGCATGTAAAGGAAAAAATAATAATTAAAAATTGTAATATAAAAAAAGGAAACGAGTTCATTATGAGTCTGGAAACAGTATCTCAAACATAAGATTAGCCTTCCTGAACTGGCATCTTCAGATTAGTGGTTCAGGAATGCTGACAGTGTATCTTACTATGAAATGAAAATATTGCGATTTGTCAAATTTATGAACAAAATTACCTACACAATTGAACATATTTTAAAACTTACTTTCTTTGCAACAATAAGGCAATTTCTGTTTGAACTTTCATATATTCTTGGGCCATTTTACAGTGCTGTTCGAACACAGCCATAGATTCTTTTGAGTTTGGACATGGTGCTAGAGGCTGAAAATAAAATCATACATACAGATTAAAAGTCAAATCAACTATTATATGAACATACATGCAAATATGCTTTTAATAAATTATTCCAACTCATGGAAGCATGAGAATTAAACTTTGTCTATAATATATCTTGTTGCTAGAAAAACAAGTAAAATAAATATATTTCTTTATTAATATAAGAATATCTGTCCCAGGCAACATGTATCAGATGATCTATACAATATGTAACGGTAGGCAAACATGCTGCTATCTAAACCTTTCTGCAAAAGATAAAATATAAAAAACAAGAAAAAAGAATTTAAAAGGAGAAAATAGGGGAGGCAAAGGTGCAAATGAATAATGCAAAAATAGAAAAATAACTAAAAATTACTATTATAAAAATGCAATATTCAAAAGTATTTCTACAATCATAAGTAGTTCTAATTGTCAAATCCGAAAATTAATATAGCATTTCATTTGGTTTCTATCAAAAAGCCCAAAAGTAGCTAGACAAAATCTTTCCTTTAAAACGCCATTCTTGAAGAAATGCATTTTAAATGGTCAGCTCTCACCACAGGTTTCCTGTTCTTTCCCTGGAATGGAGCACCTCATAGGTTCCAGCGAACCATGTTGAGTTCAGAATATGAGATGCACTGTGGCAGTGTTGGCATGTTGCAACCTAATCTTGGGAGGTGTTACATTAAAACTGCAATTCATTGTATCAGGTCACTAATTCTGACTTAACACAGCAATCTCATTGTCAATAGTTAACTCCTGTGCCAAACTAATTAGAAGTATGTAC
>JANHFR010003086.1:8289-18557 GCA_032468015.1 Mimophis mahfalensis | reverse complement strand
AAGAAAGAAAGAAAGAAAGAAAGAAAGAAAGAAAGAAAGAAAGAAAGAAAGAAAGAAAGAAAGAAAGAAATTGCACACCAAGTATCCGAGTGGAGTCAAAGACACTGACATGAACTTATAGTTTTTTTTATAAATAAATATGTTTTGCATTCATATTTAAACCAGACAAAATAGTTAGGAACATCATGAGGTAAATCAGACATTATATAGTGCACACAGAAGAAAAAAGTTGGGGAAAAAAGGGAAACTCCTCTTTTATGCACACGGCAACCAATCATAGCATAGATTGCCTCATGCAAGAGCCGGCATTCTCCAATCAATCAGCTACAATTATGTGTTCTGGCCCATCGTACTCTTCACTGTTCCAGCCAGGGGTGGGTTTCTACCAGTCTAACAACTGGTTCACTGCATACACATTGCATTCAACAACAACAACAACAACAAAATCCACGGAGGAGTGAAAAACAGCTGATTGGCACAGCAACATGGATCAGCTGTTTTTGGCACCTCTGCTTTTTTTTTTTTTCAAACAAAGCCTAACATGCACTGTGCATGCATCACATTCAACAAAAAAAGCAGAGGCCCAAAAAACAGCTGATCGGCATGGCAGTGCAGATCAGCTGTTTTTCGCGTCTCACCTTTTTCTTTTAAACAAAGCAACTTGGATCACTGAACTGGTAGGTAAATTTAGGAAACGGTTCACCTGAACCAGGAACTAAATTTAACAAGTGGTTCACCTGAACCAGTAGCTAAATTTAACAACCGGTTTACCCAGACTGTTGCTGGACATAAACAGTTCATCTGAACTGGGACAAACTGGTAGAAACCTATTCCTGGTTCCAGCTGCTGAATTCAATATCCCAAGAGACTAGGTCTAGGGGCATCTAATTGCAAAGGGGTCATCAGTCTGAAAATGGCTTAGCTTTTGAACCCTTAACCCTTTGTAATGTGTAGCATACAGTGAAGGCTGAAAAATGTATGCCTTCAGTTGTCTAGTTATACCCATCATTGACAGCATTGTCATCCAAGATCCAAAAAAACTTGGGCGGGATATAAATGGGATTAAAATAAAATAAAAATAAATAAAATTTGATAGGCTGTGACAAAGAAGAGGAAGTCAACTTATTTTCCAAAGCACCACAAGGCAGGACAAGAAGTCATGGCTGGAAACTAATCAAGGAGAGAAACAACCTGGAATTAAGTAAAAACTTCCTAACAGGTGAGAATAATGAACCAGTGGAACAACCTCCCTTCAGAAGTTGTGGGTTTGGTCTCCCAAACTGGAAAAAATATCAGCTGGCTTTATTGATCTGGATTAAAGACAGGATTACCCTAAGGAGGAATTGCCTCTTAACAATCAAGGGACATGATCTACAACAGGGTTGGCATGCCTCCCTGTGGTGGGAGAAAGGGGGCCACAGTAAATATTTTAAGGGACATTATGTCAGTCACTGAAGCAGTCAGTGTGAGCTTAAATGGACTCCGGAGGATAGTGGAGGACAGGAAGGCCTGGAGGAACATTGTACATGGGGTTGCGATGGGTCGGACACGACTTCGCAACTAACAACAACAATTATTTATTAAGAACATGTAACTGGATTCCCATTCTGACCCAGAAGGATTTAGTTTATCACCCACTCATTCTAGCTTTGTCAAAATTATATTTTAATGATCAGTTAGTTATTATTTCATCTGTTGCTTACTGCATATTGCATATTTATTTGGCCAATTAAGGAGATTTCTCTCCTTGTTCTTGTGTTAATGAGTCTACCCGTTGATTTCTGTTTGATTAACCCAACAACTTTGCTGATTCAAAGCAATAATTTTCTTAATCACCATTGACTGAGGTCAAGTCATTGCAATATAATAAAATATCATGACTAAATGTATATTTATTATTTATCATTGCCAATCTAATATTAAAAAAATAGGTATTCTTCTTTAGAACGGACCTTATTATGCATTTCCATGTAGACTTTTCTCAATATTTATAACACTGTATTCATTTTAGGAGGCCTGATATTTAGGTTTCATTTTATTTTTCAGTTTTGGAAGACTGAACACAGAAATTCTATTTGCCACAGCAAATGAATTTGCATGCAGGAGCTATATGAGCCTCCCAATGCAACATGAGACACAATGTGAACAATGTGATATATGTATTCCTTTGAAGCTTGAATTTTGCTGTTATAGCAACATTCATAAACAGAAAGTGTTACATACAAAATGAATTTCGTCACACTTTTCACCATTAATAAAATCACAGGCTTTGCTTGAGGACATTGCAAATATACATTTTGCTGATATTATTCAATAAAGTAATTAGCATCAACAATTTAACTGATGTGTGTCTTGTGTTGTAAACCACTGGGTCATTAACTTTAACAAATCAATGTACTCTCAGAATCAAATCAAACTAAATTAATGATAAAGGAATAAGTTAAAAGAACTTTGCTAATGGCAAATTATGGAATTCATTAAATACAAAGCACAAACTAATAACCTACCTTTGTTTTGTCTGGCTGGATTTAGATCTGAGTTTCATGTTAGCAGGAGGCAAATGAAAATACCAACATAATATAACAGAGAATAATGACATTTGAAAGAAAAAGAAGCAATATGAAAGAAGCTCACTTCATCCATTGGTGTGAAACAGTGAGGACATTGCTATAACCCATTGGTGGGCAGTCTCTGGTCTTCCAGATAATTCTGAACAACGAATCCCAGTAGCCACAGCCAGCATAGCAAATAGTAAGGGATGATAAGAGGTCCAGCTAGCAAGATACAATATTTCCTACTTTATCTTACAGGCATGAGACCAGACGCCTTACAGCATCAAGGAAAAAACTTGACTGAAGTATCAAACTAGACCAAACCTTTTTTTGCGGGGTTTTCTCATGGGATTTCAAGTGATTGATATCAAGCAACTGAAAGCTGAAATGGAATTAACTGAATTTGGAAACCCAAATTCAATAACACCTAAGAAAACTGGTTTGGCAAGTTGGCTGGCATGATCTCTGTCATTTTGACTTTGGATTTTAGTTTTAGAAGTTTTTATTATATAACAAAAAATATCATTTAGGACCTCTCAGATTCCAGAAGAAAGATGTACTTAAAAAAAAAAGGCACTGACATAATATCTCAATGAAGTTTTAAGTAGCTGCACAAAAAAAATGAGGTGGATGCATTTGTATTCGGGAAACTTTCATTTTATCCAAGTGTCTTAACTTCATCCTAAAATTCAGACATGGTGAAAATTCAGTACAGAACTACTCTGTGCCCTACTTTTCATATATCTCATTTAGTACAGCCTGTAAGATTTGCTGTAGTTTCACACTGAATCCATTTGATCTTTAGTTGTAAGAGGCTTTGCAGCATGTGGGTCAAGAATGGATGATTAGCTTTAAGTCAGCAGTTTGATTTCTTATTCGACACTGATCTTAGCAGGTTGCTTTCAGTGTGGCACAATAGTTTTTCTTACATCCACCCTTGATAAAGGCATTTACTCAACAGAGATTTTGTATGTGATAGTGGCGAATATGGTATACTGTAATAAATACTTTTATTACAGGGTTATATAAATTATATAATGTTCTACTAAAATTATTACATTAAACTCTGTATAAATGATGAATGTTTTTGGTGTAATGGTTAAAGGCATCAGTCTAGAAATTGGGTGACTGGGAATTCTAATCCTGATTTAGGCATGAAGACACCCGGATGACCTTGGGACAGCTCTAGGAAGAGAGCTACAGGAAAATACTTCTGTAAAACCTTGTCAAGAAAACTGCAGGAACATGTCCAGGCAATTACCAGGAATCAAGACTGATTCAAAATTAAATGAAAGTACAAAAAAAGAAAAAAAAATTAAAAAATCCTATGATGGCTTTTATTGCTTCTTATCAATTATTAAGATGGAATGATTTATTTGGATTGCTAGCACGTCATTTACTGGCTGATATTGTAATTTCTTTTGCAATAAATTTGAGGAGGGTTTTTTATTTTGTTTTTTTAATTTTAATGTATTATCAGTCACTCAGAATCACAGTAGCGGGATCGGTGGCCTAGTTAAAGCTAAGGAAACTTCCATGGTTTCATGTGGATTATTTCCCTGAGTTGTAGCTGGGTAAATTTAGCCCACAATAGTCCAATATAATTTTTACGGGTTTTCAGATGATTTTGAACAGGAGTGGACTTAACAGAATAACAGAGGGACCTTGGAAATCTTCTATTCCAACTCCCTGCTCAGGCAGGAAACTTTATACCATTTCAGACAAATGGTTGTCCAATCTCTTCTTAAAACTTCCCAGTGTAGGAGCACCTGCAGCTTCTGAAGGCAATTCATTCCACTGATTAATTGTACTAATTGTCAGGAAATTTCTCCTTAGTGGTATGTTGGTTCTCTCCTTAATTAGTTTCTACCCACTGCTTCTTGTCCTGTGCTCAGGTGCTTTGGAAAATAGGTTGACCCCCACCTCTTTATGGCAGACCCTTAAATATTGCGACATAGTTATCATGCCATCCCCAATTCCTTCTTTTCATTAAACTAGACATACCTAATTTCTGCAACTGTTCTTCATATGTTTTAGCCTTCAGTCCCCTAATCATCTTTGTTGCTCTTCTCTTTCTCTTTGTAGAATCCCAACATCTTTTTTATATTGTGGCAACCACAACCGGACACAAATATATTGCGGCAACCAAAACTTTAAAGTCCTAATTGTGTTCTGGAAAGAATAGCTTTTATAAAAATCTGAAAATTTAAACTAAAATAAATCTAATAAATCTATTTATTTATAATTAGAAATCTTCTTTTAAGGATGGAGGATCTCATCTCTAGAAGAGATGGGTGGTACATACATTTAATAAATAAAAAATAAAAAATACATTTAGATATCAAGGTTCCTTCATTTAGTGTATGCGTTTTTTTAAAAATAATATTGTCTTTAATATTGTATTATAAGCAGCATGGCTTCCTTATTTCATAGTTTTTGTCAATGTGTAACACTGACAATTTGCATGATGAAACTAAAACAGATCCAGAAATAAGGTATTTTCCTATTCAATTAAATTATAAAGCAGTATGCAATGAGAGAATAACTGTCTTCAGGTTGTTTAGAATCAATGTTTAATCATGACGCAAGCATGGTAGGATCAGAAGTCACATTTTATGACAAGCTAGTGATGAACAGCATCAGTATGTGGTCAGTACTTCTCATACATGTAAGTTCAGAACACAGACATTGAAAGGTAAAAACTAAGAATATTTTAAAAGTTGTCTGGAAATTGCTCTTATTATTACAGTAAATTTCTCACTTCACTCAAAAATCCTTCATTTCAGTTGTTTTTATTTCATTTGAGGAGCGTTGGGTGTTCTGTTCCCCCGAGAATTTTAGGAAAGTTACTTACAGATCACTTAACAAATACGGATCTTTATACTATTGAGTTGGCTCCAAAACATTGTACACATTTTCTTGCATTAATTTGAATGTCCATCGTGTCCCACAAAGATGCAAACAAGGAGCAAAAAACAATGACCAAAAGATCCTTGTGGTTATACATCTCTATCCACTGAAAGATGCAGGAATCCCTTATTCTGAATGTTACTGACTTTACTTCTATTTATTTATGCATATTTTCTGCTCTCCAAACTACTCATTGAAGAGTGGGAATGAGAAACATTTATCTTTGCTTTGCCCAAGTTCACACAAATACGAAATTAGTGGGCCAGACGCTTTTTAAAAATCTCTGTGTAAAATATATGTTTTTTTATTCTATGTTTAAACCTGTTCTGTTTGGATAAAAACGAGTTTCACATCTCCCTGGAGCCTTTATCTTTAGTTTCTTAAAGTTCAGGCTGCAATGTAAAGAAGCTAATCCAGGTATTGGCAACAACATAATGTGGACTAAACTGATTTATAACTCGTAAAAACAGCTCTCCCTGCATCTTGGACTGACAGCCGACAATCTATCTTGATTTATGGCTACATTCAAATAATTGACCTTTGCTGCAGTAGTCCTCTTATTGTGGAATAGCTTTCCCCTGGAAGTGAGAATATCACCTGCCTGACTTTTCCTGGCAGCCGTTATCATCTATAGAATATTTGGTGAGAGTTTTAAGTACAGATATGCCATATTAGATATGACCTTTTTTGCATTATATATTATTGAGTGTTGATATAGTTTTGTTTTCACCTGTATAAATTTCCTAGAGGCTGGTGAATCAAGCAGCATTTTTTGAAACAAACATGCAACAAACAAACATCCTCAGATATTGGAGGTGGATTATCAGCCTAATGAGAGTAGGAAAAACATCATTTTGTACTTATGGGACAAGACAGTGTAAAATTACTCCTGTATTTGATCAAGAAACCACACAATGGACCATGAAAAGTGAGTGATGATACAGTGCTGAATGATGAGCCTCTCAGGTTGGGAGGTATTCAACATGCTACTGAGGAAAAGCTGAGTCTGCATTGTAGTAATAGTGTTTACAACAAAGCTAGATTAAAGCTTTGGGGATGTCTACTTGCTGATGGTACTGGACAGGAACAGAACATCTGATACGGCAAAAACAGAATTACAGTAAGAAAGTGGAACATAAGCATGAATATTGGAAAGCTTAACACAATAAAAGATGAAATGAACTGAGTTTTCAAGGACATCTTAGGCATCGAAGAACTGAAACGGACTAGAATTGGACAATTTTAATCAGACCCATATTGTTTACTACTCAGGATATGAACTAAAAAGAAGAAGCAGTATTGTTTCCATACATGGGGAGGATATAGCAAGGATAATACTTGGATAATGACCAAATAATATGAATTAGACTGTGCACAGTTCTAAAATGTGAAAAGAAAGTTAAACAGTTTCCATGATAAAAAAATTTGAGGATATACACACCATTTTCAAGGAGAACATCAAATAAAATCAATTTTTTTATTATGGTCATAGACCAGCATATTAAGAAGAACATCAGGAAATCTTTTGATGTCCTGAGCTTTATTGATAGGGAATTGGAAGAACTGTAGAATAAAAATCAAAAGATTTTTAAAGAAGAATTAAAGAATGTTCAGGGTGAATGTGAAAAGACATTGCCAAAAACTAAGAAACGGACTGGATATTTGTTGAAAGCAAACTGGATGTCATAATAGATGATGGAAACTGAAGAAGTCAAATTGAAGAAAGACAAAGATCACAGGAAGGGATGTAAAGAACTTCAGAGAATTTCTATAAGAGATCTGTCTGTCTGTCTGTCTGTCTGTCTGTCTGTCTGTCTGTCTGTCTGTCTAGCAAATTTATAGGCTGCCCATCCAACTCAAGATACCTCTGGGTGGCTTACAATCATAAAAAATAAAAATGATATCAACTAAAAATGTAAATAAATAAATTTAAAATCCAGAGTACCATGGGCCAATTAAAAGACTGGGAGAGTGAGAGCTAGATAAGGGGAGGTTGGACCTGTTGCTAATGGATCAACCACTTCCACTGTGATAGTTCCCATAGGACCCCAGGCTAACCAGTGGAACCAGGTCTTTAAGTTCTTCTGGAAGGTCAGGAGGGTTGTGGTCGAACTCATTCCTGATTGCAAGATGTTCCACAGGGCAGGTGCACTGGCAGAGAAGGCTCTCCTCTATCCCACCAGCCAGAATAATTGGGTGATAGGGCCCGCAGTATCCCACAGTCATGTGATCACCTTTCTGACAAGTAAAGTTAATGGGTAGCCAGATTAACTTAACAACCATGTAACTAATTTAACAACTGAAGTGATTCACTTAACGATTGTGGCAAGAAAGGTCATACATGCATCAACAAATGTCACACTTAGCTACAGAAATTTTTGGCTAAATTGTGGTCATAAATTGAGGACTACATATAATTAAGAGAGTCTAGATTGGAAGAAAAGAACGTGGTTTTAAAACTGGAAGAAGAAACATCAATAATCTGTGCTATGTGGTCGATAATACTCTGAAACTGAAAATACAAAATGATCTAAAAACTCTACTAATGAAAATCAGTGGAAAAAATAACTATTATAAATTAAAAAAGACCAAACTAATGACAATAGATTTTCTCAAATATATTCCCAACCAAGGACTGACCAAGCAAGACCCTATTTAGTTTCCATTCAAACTTTTTATGATTAAGGATTTATTTTTAAAAGTATATGAGTAGCAAGTTGTGAGTTGCAATTTAAAGTAGACAGGTCAGATTAAAAAAAGTAAACAGGGATAAGACAAAAATTTGTCTTGGGCAAATTATGTATACATTAATTCAGGGGTAGGGAACCTTGGCTCTTTTATGACTTGTGGACTTCAACCCCCAGAATTTCTGAGCCAGCATGGAAGAAGAAGAGTTCTGGGAGTTGAAGCCAACAAGTCATAAAAGACCTTACCCCTGCATTAATTAAATACAGTTAACACATTTACTTAATGCTCCCCCTTTTGTCAGAAGAAAACCTCATACCATACAGTGAAAATTTTTGAGGGGCCCTAAGAAATATCCCAAGTGCTGTGTAACGGAGTGAGCTCCCATTACTTGTACCCAGCTCCTGCCAACCTAGCAGTTTGAAAGCATGTAAAAATGCAAGTAGAAAATTAGGGACCACCTTTGGTGGAGATGTAAACTGTTCCATGCACCTTTGGCATTTAGTCATGCCAGCCACATGACCACGGAGACATCTTTGGACTGTGGTGGCTCTTTGGCTTTGAAACAGAGATGAGCACTGCCCCCTAGAGTTGGGAATGACTAGCATGTATGTGTGAGGGGAACCTTTACCTTTACTTTTAAGAAATATATCCGTGCTTTGGTGAACTTTATAGATCTCCAGTGAATCTTGTATGTTTTACTTTAAAGCCTAGGGAAAAATCTGTTTTCTAACAGATAAGGTGAAGAAAGGAACAAAATTAATCACCTGAGAATGTATAATTTACTTTGATAGTTAAAATGGCCCATATTATCTGCAATGCAGAACTGTTGCAATTCAGTCTTAGCCTTCCCCCATTAATCTTAATTAAACCATAATATTTTGCTTTAATTGGATATGTTTTGCTATTATTCTTAGAAACCTTGATATATTACAAGAACAATCAGATGACTTGCTTTTGAAATTGGGTTTGTGGTAGTTCTATCAGTTGCAAAATGTATTCTTTTTGAATCTGAATTGCTTTCTTCATTTGCAGAGTAGATGTCACCAGGTATCCCACTCTAGTCTGCTTGTATTTGTACATAATTTTGTACATAAAATTGCTGTACATCATAACACATTGTAATGTACAAATTGTATGTAAAAAGATTAAACTATAACCAAATGGCATCCCATTTGGGACTTTGTAGGAGGCTAGCGGTGTTAATCAGCAAAAATAAATTCAAAGCCTGTTATCACTTTTTCTGACTAGTAAGTTTTCATCCTAATTACAGTATTGTTTCCATTGGCCTTAGAAAAGCCTGAAATTTTGTGCCAATAGATAGATAGATAGATAGATAGATAGACAGACAGACAGACAGACAGACAGACAGACAGACAGATAGATACAGATAGATGATAGATAGATGATAGACATACATACATACATACATACAGACAGACAGACAGACAGACAGACTGACAGACATAGGTACGTAGATAGATGATACAAACAGAAGAGTATTATCTGTAGCTCAGAGTGGAGTCATTGTTGCTCTCTTGGGTGTTTCTTGCGGTTGCCTGTTTCATTACTTGACTTGGTAACTTCTTTAATACCGGTGAGCATGGGGTTTGTTCCCTATTTTGTTAGTTTTTATCAGACATTAATAGACACATAAATGGTATTTATACACCATTACATCCTCTCCAGCAGCCAACAACTAGATAAGCAAACAATCAAGCAAAAAATAATATCATAATCAAGGAACTAATATAGAGAAAACCATACCCCCAACACTATCAGGGCAAGTTACTGTATATAAGCAAGCTTGACCCTTGATTATCTGCAGTAATTTTCCAACAAAGCAGCAAACCATAAACTTCACTCCTCTGTTCCTTCTTCCAGAAGTTATGTGCTCCATACATGACTACAAAGCAGTTGCCTGTTTTGCATTACAGATAAGGCTAGGCACAATATGAAAATAGTTTTGGACAAAGAGAACAAGATCCTCCCCAATCTTTCTACCTTGTGCAATGGAATCAAATACAATATGGATTCCCTATCACAGTGTTTCTCAACCTTGGCAGTTTGAAGATGCGTGGACTTCAATTCCCAGAATTCCACAGCCAGCAATGCTGGCTG
>JANHFR010003085.1:66199-77034 GCA_032468015.1 Mimophis mahfalensis | reverse complement strand
AACCTTGAGCCTGGTGGGAGTCGAACCTGCACTAATTGCAGGCAGCTGGTATTACTTTAAGAGGCATTAAACCCCTATACCACCACAGCACATACTATCATTCTAACCAAACTTCAAACAGAATGGTTTAAATTTGTTTATTTTTTCATTTCCTGGACCAGAGAGAAGTGTGATGCTTTGAAGACAATTGGAATTGGCATGAGAAAGCCATTGATTTCTGAGGGGTGTTTGCCCCATTTTGTCTGCCCTTGTCACAGAGATTTCTTGCATTTCTGCATAATCATCTGAATGACCCAAAGTGGAGCAGGCATCTAAACCCTAAGCAACAGCATCTCAGTTACACTGATGTCAGTTTTAACTGTAATAAGACTCGCTATTATGTGCCCGCCGCCACTATAAAGGATGGAAAATTGCTCCTCACAAACAGCAGAGGGGGCCCAAAGACACAGAAGAGAAAAACTGTTGGCTGAATTCTCACATTAGCAGTTATTGTATTCTCCCCTTTGGCAAATATTTGCTCTCATCCTTAAAGTAATATTTTGAAAGCAGGTGTTCGCCACCATAAAAATTAGATTTAAAACATAACTGGGTTCTGTTTTTAATTATTTGTTGTAGTCGCACCTAAACAATCTTATAATGATGCATGTTTCTGCTTTAGGGGAAATGTTTACACATGATAAGATTCCTATTTTTTCCTCTCTTTTCAGTGTTTGATTCATTTATTTTACTGTGAGGGACTTTTCGTAGCTAGCATTAAAACAACAGGCTTCCAGGCATGTCCAAGAAATGTAATAAATGCGACAGAATGATGAATAACTAGAGTAACCTTGTGAGAAGGGTATATTACAAGGTGATGTGATAATATCTGAGTTTCTTTGGAGAAATCTTCTGAACAGCTGTAAAGAAAGAATTAGTAAGAAAACACAAAGTGTAAAATGACATTTTGGCAATAAATAAAACTGGGCAAATATTTACATATAAAGTGCCAGGGAGGTCAGTACCTGAATACCTCATGAAAATATGGCTCCCAGAGGATAAAACAAAATCCCTCATGAATTTCATGTTTTCAATGGAAACTGCTTTCTAACTGCTTCCATATAACTAGTATGTTATTTAGTAAAAGGCCGTTAAACTCTCTGCCCACGGGCCACACCCGGTTTAGCGGAGGGGAAGAAAGTCCCGATATGTCACATGATGCCACCATGATGACATGAGTTTGACACCCCTGATCTAGTACGACCTTGAAACAGCTGAAATCAATAGTTAAAACTGTGAGAGCCCTCACAAGGTCAATGGATTGTTGAGGTGCTTCTAAGGGAAGAGGCAGCAATCAGGGGAAGCTTTATTCAAGGATAAAGCAGAGAAAAAGAATTCCCTGGCATGGAGGCATCCATGCCTGGATTGAGCCCATGGATCAGTCCCAAAGGGAGCTAGAACAAGAGCTGAAGAGCAGCCCCTGTGCAGGGGTTTTTGGGGGGGGCCTCTGGCCCCTCCCTTGCCAATGGGAGTGAGGGGGCCGGAGGGCCATTGGGGCTGCAGGGACCGGAGTCCCCTGACCTGCCAGTGGGAGCAAAGGTGCATCTTTGCTCCCATCTGGTGACCTTTTTAGGGGACTGCCATGGCTGGCACAAAAAACACCTAACAAAAATATCTGGGGTATCCCTGCATTGTTTCCAGATCCAGTGAAGATTTGAAGGCCTTCACCCTGCTACTGATGCTATCCTATTCTCAGACTTTTTATTGAATCACAGGCAATCCTCAATTTACAACATTTCATTGAGTGACTGTTCAAAGTCACAATGGCACTGAAAGAAGTGACTTGTGACTGTTTTACAACCATTGCAGCATCCTCTTGGTCACATGATCAAAATTCAGACATTTTGCAACTGGTTCATACTTATGACCGTTACACCATCCCCGTGGTTATGTGATCAGCTTTTGTGACCTTCTGACAAGCAAAGTCAATGGGGTAGCCAGAGACACTTAAGAACAGCGTTGCTAACTTAACAGCTGCAGGGATTCACATTAACAACTGCAGCACAAAAGGTGGTAAAATGGTGGAAACTCATTTAACAAATGTTTCACTTTGGGCCACGGTTTTGGTCATAAGTTGGAGACTATCTGCATTTTCCTCCTTCCTTGCCTTCCCTTTGATATTACATCTTTTGTGTTGTAAGCTTGCCCGCTGAAGGACAGTCTTGTTACTGATTTTAGTTAGCTGTTTGATAGATAGTTTTGGCTGAATATGGATCAAAAATGCTTCAAACGAAAAATATATTTTTGTTATTCCTGCTGTTTAGTAATATCATCTTATTTCACTCTCTGACCATAACCCTTATTCATTGAATTGTAATATCTATACCCAGTAATTAAAAGGAACAGGAATCCTAACTTCCTTCCTATTCATAAACATACACATAAAAAAGCAATTAACCTAAGCTTACCACCGCTTGCATATTCATCAGGAAATATACCATACAGGCAGTGCAGATTAGGTTAGCCATTGAATGTGGGTCTTTGCAAAGTTTTATGATGTACATATTTTATGTCCTCAGATGCAATTTTAAAGTGCACTCTTAAATATGTCAGTGCATAAAGATGCATTATAGCTTAAATTGTCTCAGATATGTACTGAAGGACTTATGAAAAGAAGAGACAAAAGAAATGATGCTTCACGCTCATTTTTCAGAAAAAAATGGCCACATCAGCACAATTCCAAAATAAATAAATACAAATAAAATACTGTTATTTCTAAAGAAACAGCTTTCAACCTCAAGAGTCAGATAGACTTCATTCCTTCCTCCCCAGGCCTTAATACATTTTTTTTAGGAATTACTCAGTAAGCTGATTTGTACCATAAGCTGATTTGAATATGGAATAGCCCTCCTAGGACCGTATTATATCTAATACTATATCCTTACCAGTGAATTCCTAAGCAGAAGGAAGGTTTAGACTCAAAATTATTTGTAATAGCTAATTTAGAAAATGTTTGCATAAGGGTAGTACTCTGAAAGTACCGGCTTATTATCCAGAAAGTGAATTTACTGTATTTTTCAGACTATAAAACACTCTAAACCAGTGGTTCTCAACCTGTCGGTCGGGACCCCTTTGGGGGTCAAATGACCCTTTCACAGGGGTCGCCTAAGACCTTTGGAAAACACATATTTCAGTACAAATAGAGGTGTATGTGAAAATAATTTTATGGTTGGAGGTCACCACAACATGAGGAATTGTATTAAAGGGTCGCGGCATTAGGAAGGTTGAGAACCACTGCTCTAAACTATAAGACACACCTAGCTTTTGGCAAGGAAAACAAGAAAAAAAATCTGCCTCTGACTCCCAGCAATTTGCCTCCTTGCAGCAAACAGTAAACAGCCTGGGCAGCTTCAGCACAGCCTGATTTAGCATGAGCAGCTGATTATCAGTTGGGTCTGCCTCCCGGAATACCGATGATCAGCTGTTCCAGTCTGCAGGAATCACCACCCCCTATCACTGCCTCCACACAGTGGAGGCCGAAAATGGAGGCAGCAATAGGCAGTGGTAATACTTGCAGCCTGAAACAGTTGATTGTCGGGAGGCAGATCCAACTGACAATCAGCTGCTTGTGCTAAATCAGACTGTGCTGAAGCTGACCAGGCTGTTTGCTGTTTGCTGCAAGGAGGCAAATTGCTGGGAGGAAGAGGCCAAAGGGTGGGGGCTGATGGGTGGGCGGGGCTTCAGCAACATTCGCTGTATAAAACGCACAGACATTTCCACCCACTTTTTGTGGGGGTGCATCTTATACACCGAAAAATATGGTATGTAAAGGAATAAATACTTGCTGGATAGCATGGTATCATTTCCAACCAATATGAAACAGCAAGTCACTAAAATACTCAAAATATTTAAGTAATTTATTTTATAAGGCAGTTAGTGGCATGGTGGCCTAGAGGTGAAGATGTTCGCTTCCCACTCAGAAGACTGAGAATTCAATCCTAGGTAGTGGCAGGTATTTCTCTCCCAGAGCACAGAAACCCCCCGCACGTTGCTGCTAACTCCACATTGGCATCAGGAAGGGCGTCCTGCCAGTAAACATTCAGCTCCATCCAGTCACCCTGAGTCTACCCTAAATTAAGGGATTACCAGGTCATAAAAAGGGAGTTTTATTTTATACAGCTAGTAATGTTTACATTACTCATAATCCATATCTATAGATAGGAAAATGGATAGAACTTTAAAGTACATTTCTTCTGGCCTATGTCTCTTGTGTAACAGTATAATTCAGCAGCTATGTTAAAGGGGAATGAGATTTTGTAAGAGAAATGGTTGATAATCATAGAAATTTTGTTTATTTAGATAAAATGATTACCAGTATTTTAAAGAAATTTGAATATAGTTATAGGTCTTACAGAGCAGTGATGGTGAACCTTCTTCTGCTCCCGTGATGAATATGCCTGCACGCATTGTCACACATGCTCTTGCATGCCTGTACCCATAATGCAACCTGTGCCCCACCCCCATGCATGCAACACCCACACACACGCTCCCCACCCCATGCATGTGCACGTGACCCTAAATTTAGCTACCGGTTTTGAACTCAGCTGGTTGGAGCGGAAGCGTCACTCAGCTGTTTTTTGGCTCTGGGATCAAACGCGCATGCTGGAGAGAGGGGGATAGCACATGCATGCGGGGGGGTACACACACGTGTGGGGGTGAGGGTGGGAGTGGAGGGATCGCATGCACATGAGCAGTGGAGGTGAGCTGGGGGACAGCTCACGTGCCAGGCGACATGGCTCCACATGCCACTTTGGGCACGCATGCCATAGATTCACCATTACAGTTACAGAGTCTTAAAGAATGGAATAAAACTTTATGTTTGGTGGGAAAAGGGGTCTGAGTCCTCCATGCTGATCCAACAGCAGATGTATCATATAGTTTAGACAAAAATCTCTCCCTGCTCTTTTTTTCTTTCACTTTTTTTTACAGTCAAAACAAAACAGACTTACTCATTTTACTCACTTTCCCCCCTTCTTCAGATGCCTTTTAGCCCTTCTCTCTCTCTTTTTAGTTTCAAAGTTTGTCCCCATAACAGCAAGCATGTTTTTAGGATCCAAATGTATCTAATTAAACTTTGGTTTGAAAATACACTTCTGATTTTTATTGTTACAAAAGATTGTTTATCCCATATTCTATCCCATCTCCCCAAAAGATAATTCTATTTGTCTTCAGCACATCTTAATACACTAAAATAAATGAAAGGAAATGTGTTTTGTAATAAAGGGTATTCGCAGCTAATTATTCAAATGGGAAAGTCTGACTCTGTCAAATAAATATTTGTATTTTTCCTCATCACAAAGGCATAAAAAATATTCATTCAAAGCAAGTTTGATTGTGGTAGTTTGGTAAATTGTTCCCCTTCTCTAACAGAGAAATCCTAACAGAAATCCTTTGAAGGAAGAATTATTTATGACCGTTAAGCCATGTTTGCTAAAATGAATGGAACACACATATTCACAGAAGTCTTACATGCCAGCTGCTAAGCTAGGAAAAACAAATATGTCGACTGAATGCACAATTGTGTCACGCTTTCTAAAAGGCAGAAATGAGCAGGGAAGCTCACACTTTCAAACTGGGTACAACTGAACTTACATTTATAGCACAGTGCTTGTCACTGCAGTATTGAATCATCTTTAATTGTTACCTCCATTTGTTATCTACCTTAGGCATATCTGACATACACAAAAACAGAGAAATTAAAACAGCATTATGTATACACCTCATAATCCCCATTCAAGAATGGTGTAATTATGTTGCTATCATCCAAAATTTTCAAATACTGAAATGCTTCATCCAGTTTGACTCAGCCTTCCATCCTTCCGAGATAGATAAACTGAGGACTCAAATTGTTGGGGCAATAAGCTGACTTTGTAAAACACCACTTAGGGGGCGCTGAATTTCCTAATAAGCAGGAACATACAAAAGAATGAAGGGTATTGCTATAACTGTTGTAAGCTGTCCTGAGTCTCCGGAGAAGGGTGGCATATAAATTGAATTTTTTAAAAAAGTTTCAGTCATCACATTACAAAAAAAGATGTCGAGACTTTGGGAAAAATTGCAAAGAAGAGCAACTAAAATGATTAAAGGCCTGGAGACAAAAATATATGAAGAATGGTTGCAGAAATTGGATATGGCTAGTTTAGAGACTAGGACTAGGGACATGATAGCAGCATTCCAGTATTTGAGGGGCTTCCACAAAGAAGAGGGGCAATCAAATTATCTTCCAAAGCACCAGAGGGCAGGGCAAGAAACAATGGATGGAAATTAATCAAGGAGAGAAGCAATCTGGAATTAAGGAGAAACTTCACAACGCTGAGGAGAATTAACCAGTAGGAATAGTTTGCCTTCAGAAGTTGTGGGTGCTTCATCACTGGAGGTTGTTAAGAAGAGACTGGACATCCACTTGTCTGAAATGGCATAGGGTCTCCTGCTGGACTAGAAGATCTCCAACATCCCTTCCAGCTCTATTCTGATTGAAATGCAACAAAACAGAATTCACCTGCTTCAACAGATGTAGCCAAATAAGAATATTGTATACACTCACATGAGTCTGAGAAAAAGGGTGAGTGTTAGCATGTGAAATCCGTGTTTTATGCATATGCTAACTCCTGGAGTATGGCTGTAGCAAAAAGAAAAGAAAAGCAGATGTCCTGATCTAAGATGCTACGAGTGGTACATTTTTTATCATGATTAAAAATATATATTTTTCCAAATGCAGGATGTTGTTATTCCAAACGGGGGCAATTGGTATGTTATGCAGGTAGTAAAAGAGCAGGGGAAGTTTAGAATTGGATATCCTGGTGAGCTCTGGTGGTGCAGTGGTTAAAGTGCAGTAGAGCAGGCAAACTCTGCCCACAGCCTGGAGTTCAATCTTGATGGGGCTCAAGATTGACTCAGCCTTCCATCCTTCCAAGGTTAGTAAAATGAGGGCCCAGACTGTTGGGGGCAATATGCAAATAATGCTTACATTGTAAACCACTTTGGGCGTGCTATAAACGTCTAACTATTAGCATCTAATTATTAGTGTAGTGTGATATAATGTAGTATACGATTTTTATCCTTCCTTTAGTATTTTTATAAATAACTCAAGGTGGCAATCATGCATAATGCTCCTTCCTCCGCCTATTTTCCTCACAATAACAACCCCGTGAGGTGGATTGGGCTGAAAGAGACTGACTGGCCCAAAGTCACCCAGCTGGCTTTCCCGCCAAAGGTGGGATTAGAACTCAGAGTCTCCTGATTTATAGGCCAGCACCTTAACCAATGCACCAAACTGGCTCTATCAATATTAGATATTTATAATAATTATATATAATTATTATTATATAATAAAGTATCATGTTTATATAATTTGCATTCCAATCCCCTGAAGACTGCTGTTTCTGTCTGTGCCTCATAACAATATTTATTAGAACTAGAATCAGCTTTTAGGATTTTTCTTTGTTTTTTAAAACTGACCTGTTATATTCCTTTGCTGTGATTTTGACTGGGATTTTTTGCAAGTCTATCTTACAGTAGTTACAGGAAATCCCCAGAGAAGCTCACAGATTGATCCTTTAAAAAAAAAAAAAAAGCTCTGTGTATTTATTAAGGGAACAGTGAATTTTTAGACAAGAGGCTGAAACAGTGACTATCAGAGTAATATCACTTCAGGAGTCCATAGATTAAGTAGAATACAGAAGCCAAGAAAAGATTGTACTGAATCAAAACACGGTCCTTTTATGGATGCTTTGATGTGTATTGCCTGATTGGTTTTAGAACAAGTGTTTAGGGGCTAGACCTATATAAATGGGTTTTACAAAGCCATTTTGGCAAAGGTCAAATCACTAGAAAGATTTATACCATAGAAATGGAGCCTGAATGCAGTGAAGCAGTATATCATCAGATTCATTGTTCTTCCTAAAATGCTGAAATTTTTGGAGCCCACACCTGCTTGTAAGTCCCTATTTCAGTCCATGCAGTAACTTGGAACATTTTTTAATGAAGCTTCGTAAGTTGAGAACTGCTTGCATTGGCTTGGTTCTGCTTCTCTTGCTCGAAAGTTGATTTGCTTCGGCAAAGTCTGATGGTGACACACTGTTCACCTCGATGAAACACTGTGTGTCCCTTTGAAGCCCCCTTTGGAAGAGGCCTCTCTGCACAAGCAACACGAAGAAACTATTATTAGTACACGGACAAGTTTTGAAGAAGTGATTTCCTGAAAGCACTGAAGCAAAAGCTCCCTTCGGTGTTTGCACAGGGTTTTTATAGTAATAACTCAGAGCCTTAGTGTACATTGGAGAAAAGGTATTGCAGAGGAAACCCCAGAATCTGATGCTTTTGTAAAAAATAAAATAAAAACAACGTTTGACTTTTGTCTGTTCTTTTTAAGGATGTGGAGCCTTGAGACTTTTCATGTTGACATTGTTAGCTGACTGGAGCTACTGGGAATGGATGATATAAAGATGCATAGTAAATAAGAAAATAATGAAGTAAACATAAAAAAGTATATTAATGCAGTGCTGAGCCATAAGCCCCACCGCTTTCATGCTTTGGCATCATATCACAAGGCATGTTGCAAAAAAGGGGTGGAACTTGTACTACAACAGTGTTTTTGTTATTTGTCTCTTCTGATTTCCCTTGTGGATGCCTCTGGGGGGGAAAAGTATATTTTTCTTACTGATCTAGGAAGGAGGTCTACACAGGGTGCAAACACATTACCTTTGAGAAGGATACACTATTTATAGAACTTCCCAATTCTTTTGATATCAACCTGGGCGAGCAACAGAAAATGCTTATTTAGAAAACCCTACAGGAGAAGCTCTCTCCAGGGTATAAGATTCAAGAATCCTATTCAGTTTTTCTTCTGCAGATTATATTCATATCAGGGGTTGTTCTATACCAGTGGTTCTCAGCCTTCCTAATGCCGCGACCCTTTAATACAGTTCCTCATGTTGTGGTGACCCCCAACCATAAAATTAGTTTCACATACACCTGTATTTGTATTGAAATATGTCTTTTCCGATGGTCTTAGGCGACCCCCGTGAAAGGGTCGTTTGACCCCCAAAGAGGTCGCGACCCACAGGTTGAGAACCACTGTTCTATACGTTACTCTGTGTGCAGCTAAACCCACCTATCCTCCAATCAAACAGACTGTGTGTATAGATCTGGATGCTTTATTAAAGGAACAGGATGGGTGAAACTGGGAAAAATAGAAAAAAACATACAATAAGAACCCAAATACAAAATAAGCAATAAGTGTTGAGTTGCCAGTGAGCATAACAAAATCTCACCAGTGATGCTATGCGTATGGGATGTGGATTTTTGTCCTCAGATGAACATGTGCCATGAATTAGGCTGGATTCTTCCTGGTGCCTCTGTTTCTTTCTGAATGTCAAAGGAAATGGAGTCTGGCTTCCCAGGATGCACTGGTTTTGGGAGTGAGGGTTTATGGGTAGATGACCCTTAAAGGGCCTTGTCAGCTCCCAAACAATACAGATTGGTATTTGGCCCCAGCCACTAGATGGGGCCAGAGAACACAACAGTATATATAAAAATTGTATCTGGGCGCATGACAATCAAGTTACTAACTTATCAACTGAAATGATTCACTCAACAATTGCCAAGAAAGGTTGTAAAGCGGGGCAAAACTCACTTAATAAATGTCTCGCTTAACAACCAAAATTTTGGGCTCAATTGTAGCCATAAATTGAGGATTACCTGTATGTCCAATTCTTTGCAAATTGGTCCACATTAGTGGTCCCATCCCAATCCCTTGTAATAATGAATTCTATTTGTTAATTGTACATTGTGCAGAGTAGTGCATTATTGTGTCTGTTCTTACATCTCCTTTCAGCCAACCAGAAAATGACCCAATATTTTATTTATTAAATTTATATGTTGCCTGACTTTCTGTCCTGAGTGACTCTGGGTGGCTTACAATAACATGATGGTAATGAGGATGGTATCTATTCAGTCGTGTCCTACTCTTGACAATTCTATGGGCCAGGTTTCTCCACATCTTCCAGTCTTGCAGTACTTCATTGAGTTTTTCTATGTTCTAGCTGGTGTCAGCTTTGATGGTGTCACAATAACATAAAGGCATAAATTTAAAAACATTAAAAGCATTAAAACTAAGGTTAACAACAATTAAACAAGGTTAAAATCAAGAGCATGGATGATACAGAGGTGGACTTTGTTTTTCTTATCCTATCAATATCCTAGCATTCTTGACGAAGGTGAAAAAATTTCCCTCGTTCGGTGATTTATATGATTTTATACATTACAACAGTATCTCCCCATTTTTTCTAAGTTAAGGAACCTTTTCCTGTTCTTGACTCAACTATTCAATTTGATTGTCCTCTTCTGTATTTTTTTCCCAATTCTATTATATTTGAATTTTTGCAGTTTATAAATTGATAAGAAGTCAAATTCAGTGCAAACTAAAATTCAATTAGTGTGAGGCTAGAGTGCACACGGATGAAACTAGTGTATGTGAAGTTGCCAGTGGGGTTTTAGATGCTAATCATCATTTTTGTCCAAAAAGAGGGGAAGGAGGCCCAGAAAAGAAGAGGCTCATTTTAAAGAACTGCAACAGAATAGAGTAGATAGAAACTATCCTTTGGATAGTCCTTTGGGAGAAGGGTGGTATAAAAATTTGATAAACAAACAAACAAACAAACAAATATGGGTTTATCTTCTTTTACTCTTATATTATATTGATAAATATTTAAAGATTTATATTTAAACACTAGCTGATTACCTGGCATTGTCTGGGTAATTAGTTATGGGACTGCCCTCCCTCTTCCTCTCCCCCCCCC
>JANHFR010003083.1:24210-34333 GCA_032468015.1 Mimophis mahfalensis | reverse complement strand
CAGTCACATGCCCACCAAGCTCCACCCACCCAGTCACATGTCTCTAGGCCCCGCCCAGTCACATGCATCCAAGCCCCACCCACAAGTTGGGGGTCACCACAACATGACGAAGTGTATTAAAGGGGTTGCTGCATTAGGAAGGTTGAGAACCTCTGGTCTAGACCAAGGATTCCAGTAAAATAGGGTCCTTTAAAACAGGACTTGTTGGTAATATGCAGTCAGCTGTTGTTTCCCTTGCTAACTTTAATGATTTAATTTCACTGTCAGGTTTAGGGAACTGAAAGCTGGAATTGCAGACTGTTAATTATTACTATGTGCAGCATATGCAGATCTATCCAGTGATTCATGAGAACACAGCAAGACATTATCAAGGCAGAGAGTAGTGGCCAAAGATCCTGGCACACATTTCCATACTCACGATCATCACAAAAATACCATATAAAAAGGAAACCAAAGATGAAAGGCTTTGTTTAAACCTCTCTTCCTCCTGGATTTCTCTCTTAATGCTGCCTCTTCGTGCCCTTTTTGATGTATGATAGAATTTACATACTGTACCTTGGATGGTTAGTGCCACAGCTTCATCTACTCCTAACTTCTCTGAATAATAAAATAGCCTAACTAGAACCATAGTTCTAAAAAGGCTGGGAAGTGGGTTTTATTACTGTATTTCTTTTCAGTTTGCAGCATCAGAATGTACTGTGGTTCAAAAACCAACATACTAAATATATTTTTTAAAAAAACAATCAAACACCTAGAATAAAACTTGGCGTGCACATTAAAAGTTAGGAGCCAACAATCAGCCATGCTTTGCTGTGACTTTTTGTGGATTTTTGCAGCTGTGTTAGTAGGAAGAAAACTGCACCAGATTCTTTCTTTTTACTCTGTGTTTTGCTTTCTGAGAATAGGGGGGGAAAGACCTTAGTTTTGTCAGAGTGTGCACAGCTTATATACTGTACATACACATCAGTGGTGGGATTCAAATTTTTTTACTACTGGTTCTGTGGGCGTAGCTTAGTGGGTGTGGCTATGCTGTCAGCCAATCAGAAGTGGTATTTGCTGGTGTCAGCCAATCAGAAGTGGTATTTTACGGTTCTCCAAACCAGTCAAAATTATCGCTACCAGTTCTCTGGAACCTGTTTGAACTGGCTGAAGACCACCTCTGATACACATACTATAGGAAAAGGTCAAACAAGTAGCAATTACAGCAGAGAAAGAGAGGCGGGGAAGATTGAGAGAGAGAGAGAGTGTGTGTGCATCAGTTGGTCAGCTCTTAAATCACTACCCTGTGATGAGTTTATATTTTCATAAAAGGAGGAGAGGAAAATACAGAGTTCACAAACTTCCAAGATGTTATGCTACCATCAGAGAGGATTCTGGAAAGAAGCAGTAATGATTTGAGTAATGGATTTGCTGATGGAGTCCTACCATGGCTGAAATGGACTAGGCAACTCTACTAGCCATTGAAAATAGAATATTGGCCAATTGGTTTTTATTCAGAGTAACATTGGCTAGTATATCTAAACCTGGATTAAAGTGCTAACTTTAATTAGGAATTAGCACACAGATGAGACTAGGACGCTAAAGAGTTCAAGACTACGTTCTGTCTTGGGGATGTGAGCTTTATGAACCTAAGGCCAGGCTTGAAGGTGATAGATAATAAGATCAAAGATTTACCTATCAGAAAAACTAGCCATCATCAGCTCTACAGAATGCTTTTAAGAGCAAATAGTTTTATACTTGTTTGGTACTTTCAGACTATCAAAATATTACTTGGCAGACAAGAAACTGTGTACTAAATAATGCAAACAATTAATGTTGAAGCTGATTATAAGTGAAAGCATTTGTCTACTTTGATAAGGCTTAATGTCCAAATGGCTTGCTTTGCTTTTGCTTTTTGAATTTACTTACCTTTCTGAAGTCGAATAAAGGAGAATAATCTGGAAAGAATATGGTCTTGCCCTGCCTCAAAAGTCGCAAGCAAGCTGGGGCTGGGGCTGGACTAAAATTTGATTGCCCTGCTGCGAATCAAATATCTTCAGTACAACAAACAGGCTCTCTAGGCAGGTAAGTATTGGAGAAAGTGGAATTATTCCAGGGCAATGCTTTTGAAGTATTTTCCTTCCCTTACCCCCAATCCCCTTGGGGATGTCAGCTTTTGCTCAGATTTAGTGCCAATGCTATCTGAGGAAATAAAACTTCAGGAATCAAAATGGCAGTCCAATCTCTTCTTTAAAACCTCCAATGTTGGACCATCCACAACCTCTGGAGGCAAGTCGTTCCACCGAATAATTGTTTCTGTCAGGAAATTTCTCCTTAGTTCTAATTTGGATCTCTCTTTGATTAGTTTCCACCTGTTGTTTCTTGATGGATGGATACTGTTGGATGGATATTGTTGAGACATACAGTATGTCCCTTCCATTTACCCAGGACTATATGGATGACATATTCGGAATCTGATGTGGCTACATCAAATTTGCAGGAACGAAAAGTAACAGAATCCCTAGTAAAGAATGACATTTGAGAAAGAGAAAGATTGCCCCTACCAGAATCGGCCATCATACAAACTGGAAGCCAAAAGCGAAAATGACAGGTGGTGGTTGCCTGTATTCAGGGGAAGAAAAGTCTTGAAGTATTATTTCATCCTGCTGCAATCCAGCTGGCTCAGGCAAAGTCAGTGTGAGATGCTAAGGAGTGTTTGAAGTCTATGAATTGTTTAAAAAAAAAAGGAAGAAGATGTGAAGTGAAAAGAACAGGAATGAAGATAAAACAGCTTCTGTCAAGCAGGCTCAGCAGCAGAAAAAGTTCATCAGGAGAATTCAATCCAGCAATAAGAGAAGACTTTCTTTCCACCTCCTTTTACAAAAACTACAAAGAAGAAGCAGAAGGAAGGAAATGGATCAGCATTAGAAGTAGTTCTGCAGGACAACTCGGGCATTTTGGGGTCACAGTTCTCAGTTAAAAAGCAAGGATATATATTCTATATAAGATACAGGAGACTAGAAAATACAGGAAGCAGCTGCATGTTGGGATTCTTTCTCAAACGAGCAATTTGAGAATACTGATAGCTTTGATAATAAATGGAAATATCAAACTGCTGGTCACTTATTGACCAGGCTTAATAAATGGGAAAGTTAGATAGGTTTTTAGGTTGATTAGTATTGGGTCCTCTGAACTTGCCCAAGATTTGGCCAGTTCATAATTTGGCTTTGAATAAGAGATCAGACAGGAAAAAAAATGAGATATTTGTCACCATGACTAATTCATTCTTATAGGTATCCTATTGCTTAATTTCCATCAGGAATTCATGGCTACA
Organism: Mimophis mahfalensis; assembly: GCA_032468015.1. NCBI lineage: Eukaryota > Metazoa > Chordata > Lepidosauria > Squamata > Mimophis > Mimophis mahfalensis. Next base: position 31,020 of record JANHFR010003083.1, on the reverse strand, counting down.
ATGGGGTTAAGATCTCCTTACTCCATCTGGCTGGATTTGGGGCAAAAAAGCAAGTTTCTATTTTGCTGTAAGTAAATGTGAATAAGTGAATGACTAGGCTTTCCCAATACCTTAAATTACAGTATGGAGAACTGGGTTTAATAATTTTTTGAAACTGTGGTATGTAATCAAAGATTTAAGGCCAAGTATGCTGCACGAACCCTGCCAGTTGCAGCATATTCAGTGACGCACAGTTAAATAAAATAGGGCTTAGCATAATGGATGTAGCATAATGGATGTATCCAGTGAATTACTTCCTTTTGACTCAATAGGGAGAGGGATGAAAGAAGCTTGCAAAAGACAACCGTCTATAGATCTCTGGATAATATTACTTAGAAGCCAATATTACAATGGGCCTCAGGTTGTCTTCTCTGCCACTGTTTTCCATACATGCCTCAAATTTCTTTTTTAATAAAAAAAAATGGACCAAAGGAAATTTTTCAAGTCATTGGAAAAGTTAAAAGGAAAGATGGAGATATGCTTACTTTTAAATAAAGTCAGTGATCTCCTTATATATAGTGAGCTATAACTAGTTTCTGAACAGGAACAACAATTTCACGATAAGCATTCAGTAAACTGAAATTGTTGAGCACGGAATGAAGTGTTTGCAGCAAACATCATGAATAAATTTCACTGCATGTTGATACACTTCTCAAGATAAAGCAGCTTTCCCAAATACCCTGATTTGCACTTTGACAAGAGTTAGCCAGGAACTGTGATTATTTCAAATGAAACAGATTGTTTTGTTTCAGAATGTTAGGATGGGCAAATATTAGATGAGTGCAATTATACTTTTTCCGATGCAAAATGAATTACTGTATGTGTGAAAGGGGTTAGGATACAAATAGCAGTAGCACTTAAGACTGATATACAGCTTCATAGTGCTTTACAGCCTCTCTAAGCAGTTTACAGAATCAGCAGATTATCCTCAACAATCTGGGTCCTCATTTTACTGACTTTGGAAGGATGGAAGACCAAGTCAACTTTCAACCAATGAGATTGAATTCCTGGCAGTGAGCTCAGTTACCCTGCAATACTGCATTCTGTATAAGTTAATAAATAACATAATTTGTAGAAGCGGCAGTCGTGGGATTCAAATTTTTTTACTACTGGTTCTTTGGGCGTGCTTTAGTGGGCGTGGCTATGCTGTCAGCCAATCAGAGATGGTATTTGCCGATGTCGGCCAATCAGAGGTGGTTCTCCAAATCAGTCAAAATTATCGCTACCGGTTCTCCGGAACCTATCGGAACTGGCTGAATATCACCTCTGAGAAGCGCATTTCTAGTTTGTCACTAGCAGATGAACTAGGTCTCTCTAATTCAAGGAAACCATTCCTGTAGCATAGTTCACTGTGTCTATTTATATTACTAGAACCTTGGTGGACAGCAGATAGTTAATAATGACACTAATTCACCCTGTAACTTTCATTCATAAAATGATTTATTTGCAGTACAGGGCTTGAAACCTTTTAGATTAATGTAGATATGGTGACTAATTAGCTGTCAAGGAGGTTAATAATGTTAGAAGATGTATATATCAGGCATGTCCACCCCATGGCCCATGGGCTACATGCAGCCCTGAACAGCTAGTAATGCAGCCCCCCACAAGATAATAAAAAACAAAAAAAACCCTAACCCTAACCAGACCTTTATCTACTTGGGATTAGATCAACCGGTACAAATAAAGAGGATTGGTATTTATTTGTCTACATATCGACAGTGGCAAGAATGGCACTTGCCCAATGCTGGAAAGAAACAGACATACCTCCAGACCAGTTAGTAATCAATAAGATATTAAATTGCACAGAATCAGACAGGCTAACATACATTATAAAGGAGAAACAAGAATCAATATACTGTAAGAATTGGGATCGATGGTATATGTGGCTCAGAAGGACAGAAGTAGAAACTGGGGTGCAAGGATAGGCATATAAACCAAGTTAATAGATTAAGGATTAAAGAGATTATAAACTTCACGTACAAAATTGTTGTATGTGGAGATATATATGGATACAAAATTATGAGGTTGGAAATTTAAGTTTAATAAGATTTGTTGGGATGAAACTTTACATTTACTACAAGGGGGTCAAAATAATCCCCCAGTCTGAGTCTTTTTTCTTGTTTTGAGTATGTCTGTTGTGTATATTTGTGAATAACTTGTATGTTATTTTAGTATAAATATTTAATAAGACTATTTAAAAAAAGATACAAAAATATAAAGGAAATTCATTAGTTATATACTGTATATTAATTATATAATATATTTTACATGTAGCCCAGGATAATTCCTCTTTATTCAGTGTAGCCAAGGCAACCCAAAAGGTTGGACAACCATGATATTGAAGCAAATGGGCAGGACTCTAGTAGACCAATGCACACCTAGGAGGAGGAGGAACAGAATAGAATACAGTATTGCAATAGTGGCAGTAGTGGGATTCAATTTTTTTTTACTACTGGTTCTATGGGCGTGGCTTAGTGAGTGTGGCTATGCTGTCAGCCAATCAGAGATGGTATTTGCCAGTGTCAGCCAATCAGAGATGGTTGTCCGAATCAGTCAAAATTATCGCTACCGGTTCTCCGGAACCTGTCGGAACTGGCTGAATCCCACCTCTGAATAGTGGTGAATATAATGTAGTTATAGTTATATTACTAACAGCAATGTTGCTCTACTTGGAGAACAATTAAAATGTCGATGAGCTTAAATATTTTGGGACACTGATATTTTTGTGTCATGAGAAAAAATAGTATTTTATTTTTCAAAGACTTTGATTTTGGGAGATGGGTGTTTCCCGCAAAAGCCAATTTTGATAGAAAAATGCATGCCTCTATAGAGAAACTGATGGAGCAACAGTCTATTTGTCTGTCTGTCTGAAACTTGACATAGTTGTGTTTCAATTGTCAATTTTATGAAAGGCATTCTTCAGTAGTAGACTACTTACTGAAAATTTTTATGCTTGGCTTATGAAAAGACGAATGAAAAGAATTTTTGAAAATGCTCTACCTGCTATAACCAACAAAAAGAATATATCATTGGGTTACACTGATTTATAATGGCTTTTAGAGAATGCTATTATATAAACCCTTGGTACAGAGCAAGAATTGTATTGTGTTTGTATCATATGCAGTTGCATAGCATTTGACCAGAGTTGCATTCAAATGGCAAATATTTTAGATTGTGCCGATTTGAGGAAACGGTATAAAGAATATTTTGATAGTCAGAGCAGTGGTTTCTTTATAATCTTGCCAGTTTGTTTGATTTATTATAATGCCAGATTTGAGAGCAATATCAAGGAAGAGATAAAATAAATGTTTGTTTTATTGGCTGATTCCATGACATCTGGGAATAGTAATCTAAGTGCAAATGGAAGGCACCAGCTTGAGGAAGACTGGATTCAGCCTAGCTCAAAGTTATCAGAATATCACTGACAGACTATCTGCAGTAGAATTGTAAGGCGCCCTGAGTCTCTGGAGAAGGGCGGCATATAAATTTGATAAAAATAAAATAATATAAATAAATAACCCAGAATCCTATTCAGATTGAGATTCAATCTCAGGTAGAGATAAGAAAAACCAGGCCTATGTATAAATAAAATAATGATTATAATAGTGATAGATAAGCACTTGCACCATAACATCTCAAGCATAACAATTGTCAATAAGAAAGACAAAAAAGTCTGGACAGTGGATATGGCCGAACCTAAAGACAGCAGAATAGAAAAGAAAGAACTGGGGAGGACGGAGGAATCACAATACAAAGACCCGCAAGTAAAAATAAAACAACTATGGAAAAAAAAAGCAAAGGTAGTACGAACAGTTGATGGCACCTTGGATGTAATCCCAAAACAATTTGAACACTACTTAAATATCACTGGCGTTGACAAAATCACCTTCAGTCAGTTGCAAAAGGCATATTTGCTTGGAACAGCTTGTGTCTTGCAATGATAATTTTGACAGCATCATACAATGTTTGCCTATCCCAGATTGTTGGGAAGGACTTAATAGGTGAATGAAAGTGCCAAATCCAGTCTAAGCATCTGGCTGACTATGCAATTAACCCAGAGGTGGTATTTAGCCAGTTCCGACAGGTTCCAGAGAACTGGTAGTGATAATTTTGACTGGTTTGGAGAACCAGCAAGTACTACCTCTGATTGGCCGACACTGGCAAATACCACCTCTGATTGGCCAACAGCATAGCCACGCCCACTAAGCCACGCCCACAGAACCGGTAGTAAAATTGATTATGGATTAACCATAATAATAGCAATAGCACTTAGACTTATATACTGCTTCATATTGATTTACAGCCCTCTCTAAGCTGTTTACAGAGTCAACATATTGCCCCCAATGATCTGGGTCCTCATTTATCAAATTATGGTACTAAATAACAACAAATCAATCCATAAAAACAATTTCAATTTCAATAAACAAATATTAACATAGAGCAATCAATATCACAATAAATTTAAAACAACATCCTGGGGATAGAATTGAATGAACATATCCCTAATGTAAACAGCTGTTACCTAAAACATCAGATAAATAAAAGGGGTGTGGAACAACCAGACCTTTCACTAACACATTGATGAAATAAAATGTATTTCACTCCCATTTAAAGACCATCACATTTCTACAGAGAGAGGTGTGGTAGAATGTAGTCTGGAGTCCCAGGAAGGAGGGGCTCTTTCCTGGAAGACAACGAAACAACAGAACTTGGAATGTCTGGTAGGCAGGAAGAAGGCAAAGACAGACCCTCCCTTGCAATTCGAAGAGGATATCTATAGTTATGCAGCTAATTGCTTTATTCTGGCAAGATTCTGTTTGTAAATGAACAACAATACAGGGAGGTACTCAACACTACAGTAACGGCATGTGTTTTGCTTGGTTCTTTGGGCCTGACATTAAAGCAGTGGTTTCCAGAACAATAGGGCCAGATTCTAAAGGTTAAAATCCTGGATAACAGCAACCTGGAGTGAGAAACCAAAATAAAGCTCTATTTAGATGAAAATAAGGAGTAGACTGGATTGCAGGAAGAAATAAGGGTAGAGGTAGAAAGAGGTTGTGATAGGAGGACTCTGCAAATATAAGCACCAGTAGTTTAAAGAGGATATCAGGAACTTGGCAGTTGAAAATAATAAAAGAGACCCATTGAAACTTTAAAATGTCTCTTCATTTGTTTGCAGTATATATAATCTGCCCCTTTCCTGGTAAATTCTGGATAATGTGTAACTACAGAAAACAGTAAAATTCAATAGGAGAAATCTTCATATCAATAATTATGATGAGCACCATCCTTCAGTCAACTGGGGAATATGTAAGATTGGGACTTTTTTGTTCTCCTTTACTCCAGCCTACAGCGTTTTCTATTTTTCCTATAGTTCTTGTGCAATTGCTCTAGTTTTATCAGCCTCCTTTTGGGTTCTGAGTCAGATAAGATCATCACGTTGTTTCGATCAGATAACAGGTCACTTGCAACTGATTCTGTATTTTGATGTCACTCCTATTCCCCGACTGAGAATGTTTGTAATTAGACTAAGCTTTTCCATCACATTCATCTGTGGAAAGGGGATTCATAACAAGGTAAAGGATTGGGATGTGATTTTCCTTTTTCTAATAAGCACAATGACACCATCACACTTGGGAGAAGCAGCCACAAGAAAAGAGCTTATTTGAAATGCAGTCGAGTTATTAACACAGCAAGAATGGAAGCTGATTGATATAACTCCAAATGCTTGCAATTATCTTCCCTGACATCTACTTACTAACAAATTTTCATAATTATGTTACCAGCATTTGCAGAATGCATTGATCAGCCGTTAAGCTCTCTGAATGGGCTCAGAGGAAAGTGTGTGGTTTAGGACAAGAAGCAAGCCCATTTCAATGACTTTCAAAGCTGCTTTGTTTCAAATACACATTTTAGGATTCGGATGTATTATATTTAACTGAAAATAGAAAAGAAAGTTGATTATCTCTTCCCCTTAGACTTGCAGGAGCAGGAGGGGTAAGAGAGCACATGCTCCAAGTCTTTTTCATACAACATAAAGCAACATTTGCCACTGCACACAGAAGCAGTTAGAGTCTCGTTCCAATAAAAACCCTGTCTCAGATATGGCTAAGACTTGAAGATAGAGCAAATGCCAACCAGCAACATGTGATCGGGCATCTGGATAAGTATTCCAGTTTGCAGAACATCAAACAGTAATTGGTTGATGCAACTTCTACCTTTCTGTGCATTTTTCCTCCTGGAAATGTTATTTCCTAACTCAAAGAGTTCCTCTTTTCAGTGCCTCCAAACCAGATGTGCAATCTCCTCCAGGTAGTTTTTTTTTTCTTTCTTCCTTTGAGATTTCCTCTTCCTCCAACCTTTGTTTCTCCCTAAAGCAAATCTGTAATGCATCAATCTCCACACAGCACATCCGGTCAATTACCTTGGTGTGGGCATAACATGCATATGACAACCTCCTTTTACAGAATCTCACAAAAATGACATTTCATCTAGACATTGAAATTAAAGCCTCCTTGAAGGAGCGAGGGGAAAAAGGATGGTCTACTTCTGTCAGTGATCAAGAAAGAAAAGCTCAGATCAAAAGAGACCCATTGTTTATGAGCTGAAAATGTGCAAATTATAACAGCCAATTGCAAGCAAGTTGGCTCTCTTCATGAAAAATGTAGGCACAGAACCCTACATACTTGCAGGAGCACCTCCTGCCGGCTTCAGCTCCCCACCGCCCGGTTCGCGCTCACAGAGTTGGCCTCCTCCGGGTGCCGTCAGCCA
>JANHFR010003082.1:123989-134330 GCA_032468015.1 Mimophis mahfalensis | reverse complement strand
ATAAGCTGACCTTGTAAAAATGCCACTAATAATAAGCAGGCATATACAAAGAATGAAAGCTATTGCTAAGCACATTGTTGTCCTTCACAGATTGTAAGCCGCCCTGAGTCTCTGGAGAAGGGCGGCATATAAATGGGATTTTAAAAAAAAAACACGCTGGAACCCAGAAGAGCAACGGGCGATGGCTTGCATGCCCAGAGAGATGGCTCTATGTGCCACTTCTGGCATGCGTGGCATAGGTTCGCCATTATGGCTCTAGGCCATTTACAGAGCCAGCATATTGCCCTTCAAAATCTGGGTCCTCATTTTATCCACTTTGGAAGGATGGAAGGCTGAGTAAACATTTGAGCTGGTCAAGATTGAACTCCTGGCTGTGGGCAGTTTACCTGCATTCTAACCACTGTGCCACCATGGCTCCTATCAATCAATAACAATCAAAGTTTATTTATTGACTAAGGCCAAACATAGAGTGTGATAGGAATGTTACAGCTTTAAGCGTCAGACAAGATGGGTTACATCTTGTTACAGATCATTCAGAGGGATTTGCCCTGGAGCAAGATAAATATGTTCAGACCATTTCTTTTGCTAGAAATCCTTGAAAGCCAAAGCTTCCTTTCCTGAGCTTAGTGGCCAGAGACTGAATTAAGAGACTGCCTTTTAGGGAGGACAGGCTTCCTAGAAAATGACCAGAACCTGTGCTGTTGTTGCCCTGCCTTTTTAAGCCATCCTCCCACCACAGTTCTCTATAAAAAGTATGAGGCGACAGCTGGGTATGGTGGTCTTGGTTTGTGTGAAAAAAGGGAAGAAGGTATTTGTGTGTAGAAATAATGCAGTCTAAAACAGCTAGAAAGATCTAATTTTCTCCAGTAGCAGGACTCACAATGAATAGTGGTTAGAAGAGTAGTAGTAGTAGTGGTATAGAGTGGAGTATAGGTAGTCCTCAACTTAGGACCACAACTGAGCCCAAAATTTCCGTTGCTAACCAAGTTAATTTTTAAGTGAGTTGTGCCCCGTTTTGTGAACTTTTTTTTTTGCCACAGTTGATGAGCAAATTGCTGTAGTTAAGTGAATCATGAAATTGTTAAACAAATTCCACCGACTGATTTGCTTGTTTAGAAGCCAGCTAGGAAGATTACCAATAGTAATCATATGAACCCAGGACAGTGCAATTGCTATAAATACATGCCAGTTGCCAAGTGACTGAATTTTGATCACATGACCATGGCTGCAGCAACAGTCGTAAGAGTGAAAAACTATTATAAGTCCCTTTTTCAGTGCTGTTGTTAACTTCAGTCACTACATGAATACTTATAAATCAGGGGCTTCCTGTGTTGATCAGTGAGAACTAGTGTGTGTGTTGCCTAGGGAGATGTGCTGTTGTGTTGGCTCTCTTGTGTTTTGGAGCTTAGGTATACTTAAAAGAGCCATGTATCTATTCAAAGGTATTTATAGATTTTTTTTTTGTTCCCAGATTTGCTTGTCTTCTGATTTTAAGTGGATAGCAACAATCAAAAGGGTTATCCCTCCTATCATTTAATAACCAAGCCCCATTTGGTCACGGGTGGTGGTGGTGGGATTGTCTTCATGCCATGATGGTAGGTAACCTGGTAGTTTTAGCAACACTAAGAGTAAAGCTTTGGGAGCAGAAGATTCTGCCTCTTCTGCTATAAGATCAAAGGGAAATTATGAAATTAAGGCTAATCTATCTCTCTATATAAAACAGAGTGTGGGTGGTTGGCCGGCCGGTGAGTGTGTGGGCATGGAGCCATAGAGATACTAAACTACAGTTTACAGACATGTCCCAGACCTTCCCTCTCAGAGGCTTCTCCAGGCCTAGGTCTAGGCTGGGATGATATGGCCTAAGCCTAGGCTGGGATGATACATGAGGTGAGAGCTGAGCCTAGGACCTAGGTTGGGATGAGGTGAGGCCTTTTCAAACCTTAGGGAGGCAGCTAGCTGCAGGACGATTATACCAGGGCAAAGCCATGTTATCACCTAGTAATGGAATAAAAGCAAGAGGGGCTTTGGAGGGAAGTCAACCCATATAGCAGAACAAACTCCAAATACTTCCTGCTTTAATGCCAAGAGAACTATACAGACTTTTGGGCAACATTTAGATGAGTTTATTTGCCAGATAATCAGAACTCCCTGCCTGGAAGGAACTCCATTAGTTACTGTGAGAAAGCACTGAATTTTCATAATAGAATTGGTGTTGACAGTATAACCAGATCAAAAGCACAAGGAAGTTTAGACACTGGTGGTGTCAGGTTTTAAAGAGTTCCTCACTGTATAATAACTCGTAGAATTGGAACTAGAAATAGGGGAAGCATACACTCAGGGAAATTTGTGTACTGTATTTCATCTTCTAAAATAAGTAAGATTTCCAAAAAAACTGGATTCATCTAATCCCTGTTAATAACATTGTAATTGATTTAATTTATGCTTTGTTCAAAGTATGTTTTTAAATCATTCTGACACATCTGTGGAAGAGATGTTTAATAGAGATAGGTGGAATAAATTGCACACACTTGTTAACAGATATTCTTTTGGAGCTCATATGCTAATAGCTATTATAAAAGCTAGTGGTATTATGTTAACTGTATAGCACATCCTATCAGCCAAAACATAAGAATGCTCCCCATCCATCCTCATATATATCTTCCTATATAAAATTATAACCACTTCCTATTTAATTATAACCATGTGCTGATAAATTCCCAAGTATTTTAATTTATGTTCATTGGGTGAATAAAGTACCTGACTTCGTTCATCCAGGCAGTACATACTATTAGAATGAAAAATAACTTATTAAGGAGGTGTGTTTTTCACTTCTCCAGTGCTTGCAAAAACAATTTAACCTTTATCCCGAAGCAGCTACAGCTATGTTAGTCTTCGAAAGATGAAATCGTGCTTAGTAGCGAATTCAACATCAACCTGACCTTTAGAATACATCAGTGTTTCTTGGGAAAATATTTTGGGCAGAATGCCTTCCACAGTAAACAATATAGCTGCTCCAACCCATTGTTGCTTCATACTGTGCTACGGCTTATCAAAATAAGGGGTTAGAAATCAGCAGGGACCAGAGTTCTTCTGACAAAACTCCACAGGATATGAAGAACAATGCAAATTCTCCAGTCCTGGCAGATATTTTTCTATATTACTGTTCCAGAGATAACAACTAAGGTGAATCATTTCCAACAACCTACAGTACCAAATGATTTCAGATTCTGAAGGGAGCATATTTATTTCATTGCTAGCTACAATTTACCTACCAAAAGATCATTATATTTATATGTATGTGAAATGCTTACAATAATTACACATCTGAGTTCCTATATATATATATATATATATCTCCTCATTAGTCATATATTTCCAAGAATATTACAGTTCTTCCACCCCCCAACAAGCTTTGTGATGAAAATGGAAAGTGCTCTACTGCATCTGAGTTCATCTAGTTTTTTGTTGTTGTTTTTGTTTAAAAAAGACATTAGTTTAATCAAACAGCAGGGTGGCCAACACAGTATCCTCATGCAAATGATAGAAATATTGTTGAGGAAAATATGTTTTTTTAAAAATGACTTCATTGTAGTACTTCCTTAAGAACAGAGTAAAATGTTCAAGATAAAATAAAGTTTTGTTTTTTATTAATTTCCATGGAAGCTGTAAGAATGTAGTGGGTTAGATTAAAGTGATTGTCTGGGATTCAAGTGCTCATTGTACAAGGAAAAGTATTTTTATGTTGCTTGTTAATTTCCTCTCTTATGGGCACATTGGCTGGGGAATTCTGGGAAGTGAAATTCACACCTCTTAAAGTTACAGTAGAATCTCAGGTTGCAAATGCAATCCATTCCAAAGTGTTCGCACCCTGAAGCGATGCTTCTGCGCATGTGCAGAAGGCAAAATGGCATGGAAAGGAAGCTTTCCGCACCACTTTTTGTTTTCAAGCCGAGTTTTGGATCGGTTTTGGAGGTTCCACTGTATTATGTTTGAAAAATACTGGGATGTATTATCTTCTTCATCAAATCTCACTTCAGAAAGTTCACTAAACTTCAGGAATCACTTTTTGAGGATGGTTAGGGCAGTAGAAAGGAAACTAGAAAATTCCAAGCCCCTGTTCCCCTTGTCTTTGATTCCTGGCAATTTCTAATCTGGGAAGATGTAGTATCATCTACAGAAATTTGGAAAGTTTTAAAATCTTTCAGAAAATTTGGTGTGTGAGCCTTAGAGCTGGTATGGACTGATAGGTGGTTCTTAATTGTACCAATAAAAACAAATCACATTGTTTTCCAATGTGTTTTTCCTGTGACTTTTTTTTTCTGGGAAACAAAAAAATGAAATAGGTGGTAAATAGGCAATAATTAACTGCCAACCTAGCAGTTCGAAAGCATGTAAAAATGCAGGTAGAAAAATAGGGGCCACCCTTGGTGGGAAAGACACAGCGTTCAGTGTGCCTTCGGCATTTAGTCATCCTGGTCATATGGCCATGGAGACATCATTGGACACCACTGGCTCTTCAGCTTTGAAACAGACATGAACACCGCCCCCTAGAGTCGGGAACAATTAGCATGTATGTGCAAGGGGAACCTTTACCTTTACTGGTGGAGAAAAACACCACTTAGATACATAATTAATAACATTCAGTGAATGAAGAAGGCTGATCAAACAACTCAAACAACTCAGCAAAAATAAATGATAAAAATCAAAGGTTGTCATACCTTTGTTATCCCAAAAGTGCTTTTTCAAAAGGCAACTGAATTTTGTTTTTCCTTGAGGACATTTCACTTATCATCCAAGAAGCCTTTTCAGTTTATATTCCACCTACTCATTGGCACTTTTTCTGAGAGTCGTTGAGGCCACCTGGAGGTTTTTCTGGGCCCTCAGGGGTCACCTGAATAGTGCAAATGGATGTGGAACTTTCTTGGAACTGCTGAAAGGACTGTGTTGTAGACAGGAGATAGGTGATGTTGTATCCTTCCCCTCTGATGAGAGAGGGTTGTTCAATCTTAATGTAGATGGCCGCTTTGACCCATCTTTCAAACTAGCAGTCCTCTCTGTCCATGTGGAATTTGCTGTGCTAATGGATACAATTCAATGTGGCATAAGGCTTGGTTACGTGAGAAACTGTCACTTTCTCATCATTTCTACCTGCCCTATAAGATAGGGCAAAGCGGCACAATTCATGCTTCATTCATTAACCTATTTATTTTATTTATTCATTTATTTTGTTCGTATTTGTATGTCACCCAACTCCCAAGGGACTCTGGGTGGATCACAGCGAAAAGACATAAACAATACAGGAGAAATTAAAAAGTTAAAAAATTAAGAAGTTTAAAAAGTGAAGACAATAAAAAAACCTCATACATGCCATTCAGGCCAGATCTCACAAGATCGCGACAGTGAGATCAACGGCCCCAGGCCTGCTGAAAAAGCCAAGTTTTCACTCCTTTCCGGAAGGCCAACAGGGATTTGGGCGGTCCGGACCTCAGGAGGTAGCTGGTTCCAGAGAGCCGGGGACAGCCACAGAGAAGGCCCTTCCCCACGGGCCCGCCAGCTGACATTGTTTAGCTGACAGGACCTGGAAAAGGCCGACCCTGTGGGATCTTATCGGTCACAGGGAAGTATGAGGTATAAGGCGGTCTTGCAAATAGCCTGGCCCTGAGCCATGTAGGGCTTTATAGGTAATAACCAACACCTTGAATTGTGCCCGGAGACCAATAGGGAGCCAGTGCAGCTCGCAGAGAATTGGTGTAACATGGGTGTACCTAACTCGCACAGCTGCATTCTGGATCAACTGCAGTCTCCGAACACTCTTCAAGGGTAGCCCCATGTACAGTGTGTTACAATAATCCAACCGTGAGGTGACAAGGGCATGAGTGAGGAGAGCCTCCCGATTCAAGTAGGGTCGCAATTGGTGTACCAGGCGAACCTGTGCCAAAGTCCCCCTAGCCATAGCTATGTCAACTGATGGGGTCTAGAAAGCTTTTGATCTTTGGCATAGCAAATCCCCTCCCTACAGTTGAGACTGGCCCAAACCTGCAAGCTTCAAATGAACTCTGAAATCATGTCCCCCCACCCCAAGCTCTGGAGTAAGTCCAGCTGTGCATAGCTGGTGTGGTATCTATTTCAGTTAGTGAATATCTTATTCCTCCATTATATTTACTGATTTTGTTTTGTTTCAGGCACTGTGTTAATCTGTATACTGTCCAGAGACAGTGCTGAGCAGGCAATCTTACAAATATAAGTTTTAAATAAGTAACATTTAAATTTTGGGGAAAAATCTATCAGTGTTGTGTATTTATTCAGGGAAATTAAATATTTTTCATGTTTATTGATTTGCAGTGGTTTTGATAAATGATTAAACTAAAACATATTCAGGGACTGAATTGATATCTGCCATTACATATAAAAGATAATGCTTATAGCTGTAGATACTTGTGTTATTCATATAGGGTATATGTATAGTTTTTAAACACTGGTTATATCAAAGTACAAGAATGTTGTGCTGTATAATTTGGGGGCATACTCAATAAAAAATGCAGCATAAAAATTACCATTTCTTCATTATGAATGATTTCTACTCTACTTCCTTGGACATGAGTATAAGCTTGAATTCCCACTGCATCTAATTTATTATTACTGCTGTAGATATTTTTTTGTGTTACACTACATAGAATATTTCTAGAAATATATTGCAAAAACCTACAGGGGAGGAAATGGCAAAATAAAACTGCTTTGGAAGTTATTACATTTTTATAATAGACCAGCACATTATTCCCATAGAAAAGCACTTTAAGAAAATGGTTTGGATATTTTCATCACAATTTTTTTTTTTGCAAGCCCATTTTATTTAGACTTTGTGCTGGCAACTTGGAACAGATATTTCAAATAAATTACATATGATGTTCTAGCACATGACCTAGTATGTTTAATTTTTTTTTCAATTAGCATCTCCTATCAATGAACTTGTGCCTTTTGTCAGAAACACAGGAAATAGATGTTTTTTCTTCCATCTACTTTCAATTCTGAAAGCAGAAAAACAGTTTCCCTGCCCAAATTAAAATTAGATAAATTCTTAGAATCTGCTTGTATAATCAGAAACTGATTGCATTCAAGGTCAGGGGACTGATTTCCAGTATGTAGGTACATCCTCTATGAACTCCCTTATAACACTTCCTTCTCCACTGGGAAGATCTAAAGAACTTTTGTTTAAAGATGCTTGGAGGCAGGCTTGCAAGACTGGAATTTTCAAGCTACTTATGTAAAATGGACAATTGCCTATTCAGAATTATTTTTAAAAAAAATCAGACATCTATATTTAAAAATGATATATGACATGGGTGAAGATGGGCAGAGGATTTAATAAATACAGAAATACTGCTTTGGTTTGGCTGTATTTGCTGATGACAAAATTCCTTCACTCTCCACGAGAAATACATACCCATTAGAAATCTGTACTGCTAGCAACTTTTATGCTATGTGGTAATCCTTTATTGAGACTCACAAAAGGTTATGCAGCGTTCATGTGTCGAGATTACAGGCAGGTCAGGTCACGAGCAGTAGCATAATGCAATTGATGGCTTTCTCTGTCTGAAATATGTGAGAAATCTTAATACTATTGTACCATTACTTATAAAAAATAAGTAGTAATATGCTAATTTATTATGTTCTACTCACAATAATCTCTCTCAATGTTACATTTTATGCTGGATTAATAATATGAATGGTCCTTTTGTCCTGCTTAGTTCAAGATGCTAATGCCATCTTTCATAAGATCAAGGCTCAGACTCATTTTTCAGTGCACAAATATTAGCCTAATCCTGTTAATTAGAATGGATATCATCTAATGAACAGGGATCTACATAATTATGTGCAAGTGAAATATAAAATTGAAAATCTTTATGAAATCTAGATTACAGAGAATTAAGTGGAATTAAATAATTTATAATCTTTGCTTGCTGCTATAAAATGGCTTGCTATATTGATTTGTAATGTTAACCTGAGATAAAGAATACAAATGTAAAAAGAATGCATTTTTCCTTCCACAGGAGGACCCAGACTGCCCTCTTGAGTATGCCAAACAGCATGGAGTTCTTCACATACTATGCAACTGGCATATATTTTAGTTTGGAACCTGCTCAGGGATGAAATTCTTGGCTAAAGCTCTGGAAATTCTGATATGCAAGAGAGACAGGCTGCTTTAATCAGTGATGACATAAGAAATCACTTCCTTTTAACAATGCCATGCTCTTGGCTTTGTTACTTTCTAGCGATAATGTTAATTGTTACTTTCTAGTGATAATGTTAATTGTTTTGTGTTTCAAAATGTGCAGCAGCACACAGGGATCTCAACAGGGAGTCTTTTAGAAACAAAATCATCATCACCATTTTTCCCATATTTGTTGAGGGTATGTACTACATTCATTTGGAAATATTCCATAAAACAAAGTATATCATCAAATGGTGTGCAATTAATACATCGAGTGTGCATACAGCACATAATTTAAATGAGATGCTTCTGTACTGGCTTAGAATTTTATTGCTGATTCAGCTCACATTAATATTTCTGGCAAAAAGTGTAAAAGGTTTAACTGTATCTTCATGGTTGTATGCTTCAGACAGAAAAAGGCAGAATCTTCTAACTTCAGTAAAGACAATTTTAGCAACTAGCCATGAGAAAACAATGATATTTTAATCAGAGCTGAAGAAGCTTCTTGGATGAGAAGGCTAACTACATGCATGCTTCTAATACTGACAGCAAAATGACTTCAAAAAACCCCAGGAAAGTCCAGTTGCCTCTTGAAAAAAACACCTTTGGGACAACCACAACCTGGATAACAGAGAATCTCCACAGACATTCAAGCATTAAGCTAAATTCATTTCAACTCAATCACTTAAAAGGCCTTGAGTTTGGGTGGCGTATGACCTGAGTGGTTGACAACTGTTGATAACATTCAGCAAAATTAATGATATTGTGCAAAATAAAGAATAACTTGGCCTGTATTGTTAAAAAATGATGTTGTCCAATAACCATGTATTCCTAACACTTTCTTTTGTTGTGATAATGAATTTTACGAATATAGTTATAAAATAAGTGATGTCCATGGTCTTGATCAGGGGAGACAATGTAACTAACTGATAGGTCTTATCAATTAAACCTTCAAGAACTCAAGTAGGCATGCAAAATCTTTGAGCAATTCACAATGACCTTAATTGAAACTTCTTTCCAATCCACACTTCCTTCGTTTTCTTATTAGGGATATTTATTTCCATCACTTTAGTTTTGCCTTGTGTTTTCTATCATTCAGATCATAGTTTCCAAGTCTTTTATTGCCATGCTTTCAATCCCCCTTTTATGTTTTCTGTATAAGAGATGAGAGCAAGCTAAGATGCACCCCTAGTGTTATGGCCTTCTATAAACCCATGGCTCAAAATGGAGACCTGATACCAGGTGTAATAGACTGGGGAGCCGTGGCAGTTCAGAGTCAATGAACCAGAACAGGTGGGATCTAACTCAAATCATAGGGGGCCTAATCCAGAATCCTAGTCCAAGAATATATCAACAATTATGAAGGGAAGGACCAAAGTAGTCAGTTCTTTTCCTCAAGAGACAACTCCCTAATTATGTTATGCCAGGAACCAGGGCTATGTAAGAGCAACCTCCAAATTCTCGTGGTTGGAAACAGCTTCCTGTTCCAGGACTGGCATGCCATTGCATTCTTGTTCTTGTCTCCTTGCCAAACAACCTGAACATCTGGTTAAAATCCTGGACTCAATTCCTGGATTTTTCTGCCTTGGCCTGACTATTCTCACTGACAATTTGCCCTGATTAAAAGGTAAGAACTCACCTTTTCTGTAAATGGCTCTTATTTACAACCTCTCAAAGTGCTATGTCTGCCCCTTATCTGTTGCATAAGCCCCCCACCCCCCGTCCCTTCCCACGTTAAACTACAAAACTATTGCTTGGGTGAATATCAGGGATATTCTGTCTTTGAGTACTATAGACAATAAGGTTTAAATTTACATGTTCATGTATATGAAAGAGTTGTGTAATTATAACTTCAAGCACCTCAGAGGCTACATACCTTAATGGGGTGGCAGTGACCACTGTGTGTGGACTTCTGTGCATTTGCCAAGCATCAAAACAGGTTCCTCAATCTTGGAGAACTCAAGTACCATTTCTCTATTTTTTTCCTAGCCTAAAAACAGCTTTAAAGACAACTAGTTATGACAACTGAATAGTCATCATTTAATATATATGAATGGGATGCAGTGGCTCAGTGGCTAAGACGCTGAGCTTGTCGATCAGAAAGGTCGGCAGTTCAGTGGTTTGAATCCTGA
>JANHFR010003082.1:44482-56338 GCA_032468015.1 Mimophis mahfalensis | reverse complement strand
GGTTGGGGGTCACCACAACATGAGGAACTGTATTAAAGGGTCGCGGCATTAGGAAGGTTGAGAACCACTGCTCTAAAATGAAGAATTACATTTTGGATGACCTGGAAAGCCTGGACTACAATCCCAACACAAATTTTCTTCTTAGGTTACTCACCTTTATGTAAGAATCTGGTCCACCATCAGTTTCCTTTGGATCTTTCAGTAACAACACTTTCATTGTTTACTTTTGAAATGCCTTGCAATAGGGAAGCACAAAATGGAAATAAATCTAAATTAGGATTCTTTTTTGTACAAGAGTTGTACTGGTTAATGGTCACAAGAAACAGTAACTAAACAGCGTTGGTCACTGGGAGTACAGACTTAACGTGCACCTTCTGCAATTGCATATCAACCCTGATAAGGCTAACAAGATGCATGTCATTCTTAAATGATACAATACGTCTTCCCATCCTGAAAGGAAAGGGTGAAAAGAATTTGCAATAGTGGTGAATAGTGGTAAAAAGAATTTATTTCACAAATATGCTGCATTCTAATTGTATACTATGTATCTTGCATTTAATTTTATAATATATAATTTTGGGCATTCCACCAAAATGTTAGAAGAGTCTGTAACCACTGTTGTAATACATACTTTCCATTGCCCTTACAGTATTTGCTTGTAGACATCTAAACAAGCCCATCCCAAATGGTGTTGTTGTCCTGCACAGAAGAGATAAGCTCTGCCTGCCAAGAGGGTTCTGATAGCCTCCAAGTCAAATGTGAACATACAGCTCTTTTTCAGAGCAATACTGCAGATAACCTAAGGTCCAGCAGGAGAAACATCCATTTTGTTTAATGCATTGTGGCCAAACCTAGGGGATATTCTCTTTTCACAGCATGAAAGCAGTCTCAAATCCACCAGAAATTCCCCTGAGGTGTAGGTATTTCTTCCCACAAGCAGTGTACTTCTCATCTGCCCTTCAAATGTGTGGATACTTTACAGTATAAAACACACAACAACATTAAAATCATGCATTTTAAACAAGCCAATTAAAGCAAGTTAAATTGAAATTGAAATAATAGCAGTGGTATTTTCTAAAAATGTGGCTGGATGGTCTTTGCCATTGTCAGAAAGCTACCAATCTCACTGTCAGTTTCTGAACAGCAGAACCCTGCAGGCTCTTTCCTAGATATTTAGGCCAACCAACCCTGGAGATATCATTCATGACAGAATCAAAATGGTATCATTTCTCAAAATGGTATCACCAATGCCCCCGAATTCTAGCATGAACTGTTAAGATAGCCATACGCCCTTTACTGAAAGGTATCTACGCAATCTGACTTTAAGCAAATGTAGATGAGCCTTTCCAGAGCCCACTTTGATGGTCTCCCATCAGCTCTAATGGTGGAAAGAATTCATGGGACTCCTTATCTAGAGACTTTGCCCTTCTGGATCCAGGGAAGAGAGAAACTATTCCTCACATCCTCCTGCTGTGTCCTTTTTATGATGCCCAAGACATGCTCTGGTCTCCTAATCTTTATTTATTTATTTTGTTCATATTTATATGCTGCCCAACTCCCGAGGGACTCATTTCCAAACATGAGGACCACTTGATTTGTAAGGAATCACATGTCAGATGGCCAAATATATTTGTCGAGTATACAACCCCACAAACTTTTTAATTGCCTTATTGCTTTACTGGGTTTTTTTCTCTTTCCCAGTAACTAATCCTTGTGTCAAACCATTCCTCTTTTTTACTATAAAGACTGATCAAACATTATAAAAGGTATTTGATCCAAAAAAGGTGTTAATGTATGCGTTAATCATCAGGTTGATTTGCTTGTTTAGTGTGGTGCTTTACTTGGGATGATGTATGTTGTGTGTTTGTCTTCCCTAAACTAATGTATAGTTTGCTGGGACTTTTCTATCTATGTATACAGTTTGTAGGGATATTTAATTTGTGCTTGGTTCCGTATACTTCTTTGAATCCAGCCAGTGCGTTTTGTGAAATAACTACAGGTAATCCTCGATTTACAGGCATTCATTCAGTGACCATTTGAAGTTACGACGACACTGAAAAACATGAGTTATGACTGGTTTTCACACTTAAGATTGTGAAAGCTCCCCAAGATCACATGATCAAAATTTGGATGCTTGGCAACTGGCATGTATTTATGATGGTTGCAGTGTCCTGGGGTCATGTGATCACCTTTTGTGACCTCCTGACAAGCAAAGTCAATGGGGAAGCCAGATTCACTTAACAAGCGGGTTACTAAGTTAACAACTGCAGTGATTCAATTAACAATTGTGGGAAGAAAGGTTGTAAAAGAAGGGTAAATTTCACTTAACTATTTTGCTTAGGAAATTTTGGGCTTAGTTGCAGCTGAAAGTTGAAGACTATCTGAATTTTGTTATTTTGTGATATTTGAGGGTTTATTTTGGTGTCTTACAATGTTATAGCAAGTTCTTCATTGCTGAGTTTCTTTGAAGACATTTCACTTCTCATCCAAGAAGCTTCTTCAGCTCTGACTGGATGGTGGGAAAAGCTTCCCTATAAAACCTGGGAGTGGATGGAGTGAGGAACAGAATTATCTAAAGCCCTTGTCTTGTCTAATATGAGAGTAATACCAGGCCAAATTAAAACAACCTTAAATTACATCAGTCAGATTACCTTGTCTCCCATTTGCCATAACCACAATACTGAGTTATGTTTTAAGGATGACTTTAGAACATAACTTCACCAGAATATTGTGCTGACCTTTTCCTGACTTTAGGGAAGTACTACGATAACAAGAAAATAATGAACAGGAAACAAAGGTATTTTATTCCTCTCATTCTCCCACAGAAAAATAAAACACTAAGAATCTCTTTTTCCCACTCTACTAAATGCAGTATTTCTCTCCCCCAGTCTCTTCAGGGGTGAGGGTAGGGGAACTTCAATAGCAATATATTCTTAGCACAAGATCTCCATGCCTTGAAAAAAGTGTTTGTTCTTTTATATATGTATTATAATTGTACCCAGCAATCCAATCCTTTGGGCAACATTCAAGTCATATGCATAATAAATATAATAGAAAAGGCCACAACTTGCAGTCATTGGAGGTTGGCTGTTATAAAAGCCAACCGTACACCAGAAGTTGACATCGTGGGGGCAAATTGTTAGGTGCATTTAAACACGCATATACAGCTAGTCCTCAACTTAACAACAGTTTGTTTAGTGACTGAAGATACGACAGCATTGAAAAAAGTGACTCATGACCATTTTTCACACTTGTAACGGTCACAGCACCCTTACAGTCATGTGATTTACATTCAGATGCTTGACAACTGACTCATGTTTATGATGGTTACAGCATCCCAGAGCCACGTGATTTCCCCCTTTGGTGCCCTTCCCACAGGCAAAGCCAAGGGGGAAACCAGATTCACTTAAGAACATGTTACTAATTTAGGACCCAGATGATTGGGGGTGGGGAGACTCTGACTCTGTAAAACTGCTTAGAGTGGGCTGCAAATCTCTGTGAAGCAGTACATGTTTAATAAGTGCTCTTGCTATTATTAAATAACCGTACTGATTCACTTAACCAATGAGACAAGAATAGCAATAGCACTTAGACTTATATAACACTTCACAACCCTCCCTAAGCGGTTTACAAAGTCAGAAAGCCCCCAACAATCTGGGTCCTCATTTTACCCACCTCGGAAGGATGGAAGGCTGAGTCAACCTTGAGCCTGGGGAGACTCGAACTGCCAAAAACCGGAGCAAACTCACCGAACAAATTTCTCACTTAACAATCTAAATATTGGGCTAAATTGTGGTCGAAAGTTGAGGACTACTACCTGGTACAGCATGCTGACTGCCTCTGAGAAGCAACCAGGCATTAAAGGGTTATGCACCCTCTTTGCAACCTCCCCCCTCCCGAGGCCGCCCGCCTTTTTGTAACGCGGATCTGAAAGGCTCCCACTAAGAACCACGGAAGCAGCCAAGTTCCACCCTAGACCGTCGCAGCCCTTCTGACAGAGGGGAAGTTCCGTTCCCGGAACGCGCGCTCACTACCTACCCTGCCAAGCCAGGGGAAAGCGGTCATTGGTTGAATAGGAGCAGCTTCTCTTCCCTTCCCCCCGCCCCTCGCCCCCGCCTCGGGTCCTCCTCACAGGAGGCAGAGGCTCCGAACCACGTCGAGACTCAGCACTTCCTCTCCCAGACTGGCTCCCCTCGCTTTCGTTTCCCCGCCGCCCGCGTTTCCGGCTGGCGAGCGCATGCGCGTAGAGAAGAAGGCTGGTGGCGGGGGGGGGAAAAACAAAAAAGCAAAGAAGCATGGCCACTGGGGCAAAGCGCAGGAAGGCAGACGGGCCTTCAAAGTCTCGGCTAGTGGAGGAGGAAGAGGAGGAGGAAGAGGAGGGCAGCGACGACCAGAACTCTGATTCGGAACTGGAGAGTGATGGCGAAGAGGACGAAGAAGAAATTAACGAGGTGAATCAAGTCTCCCAGCCCGGCAGCTTCTCTTCTGGCATCTGCCTGCAAGCAGACTTTTCCGGCTTCTTGATTAGAGTTGTCCGCAGCCTCGAGTCCGGAGGGAGGGGGGCGGTCCAAAAAGGCCTTGGTTTCATTCCCTCTGAGAAGATCATGCAGTTCCAAAGTGTGCTCCTGCCTGGAAGTCCCTTTCATTCCCAACTTGCTTCCCATTCGCTCCGAATTACAGAGAGTCCTCGCCTTACGATCACAATTGAGTCCACAATTTATGTTGCTCGCTCGGTTGGTTAAGTGAGTTTTGCCCCATTTTACAACTAAATGTGGCAAGAAAGATATCTTGGCAAGATTCACTTAACAAACGTGAATCACAGCAGTTGTTAAATTAGTGACATGGTTGTTACGTGGATGTAGTCTCTCCCATTGACTTTGCTTGTGGGAAGGAATATCTGGTTCAGTTGCGAACTGAGAGAAAGACACTGGAAACATGGAGGCTGATTGGAAACATGGTTTAATGATGAAGCAGGACCACATGGAGTTGAGTGGGGAGGTTATACCTTTTCTTGGCTTTGCACAGGGGTGAGTTTCTACCAGTTTGCCCTGCACCAGTCAGCTGTTTTCCGGCTCTGGGGCTTCTCAGCTGTTTCCTAGCCCAAGCGGAATGCGAGCTTAACGTGTGTGTGGCGCACATGCTTCTGTGTGGCTGCGCACGTGTTCTGTTTGGGCTAGGAAACAGTTGAGAAGCCCCAGAGCTGGAAAACAGCCCAGGCATGCCAATCAGCTGTTTTTCGGATCTGGTGCATCTCAGCAAACAATGCGTGCGCAGCAAAATGCACATGCAAAGCGAACCGTTTGTTAGAGCTTCCTGTTCCTGTGCAAGAATATGTAATCTATTGGCTGTTGCCAGATTCCTATGGGGTCATGTAGGAGTTACAGGAGTTGTAGCCAACTCTATATGGAAAAGAGGAAATGCAAATCCTAGGTGCTTGTCTGAGCTAATTTGGTTTACCTCTGGCTTATTTATCTCGGCTCCCAGGTGAACTTTGGACTGCTTTGGGGGTGGGGCCATGCAATGTCTGAAATGCCCTTAGGAGACTGCAATGTAGTAAGCTCTGGATCTTTTGCTAAATGGTAGTGGGTTAACCTATTATGTCCTGAAGGATCATGTCCTGTTCTTAATCCCATCACCCTGAAGCTGGAGGTCTTTTGTTTTGTAAATAGGCTGGCCCAATCTTTTTTAATGGACACAAAATATCTACCTCGGGGGAGGCTGCTGTAAGTCTTTAAAAAAACATGTTTCTCCATTTCTCATTTAGGGAAATATAATATCTTGCCTTTTTAATATTCCTCAAAATATTTCATTCTTTTTTTGCGGGGGGCTTCCCACAATATACTGCAAACTGTCATAAGTGTGAATCCGTTTTCAAGCATCCGAATGTAAATTACGTGACCATGGGGATGCTGCAATGGTCATAAGTATAAAAGTTGGTCATAAGTATAAAAACTTTTTTCAGTGCAGTTGTAACTTTGAATAGTCACTCAGTGAACTGCTGTAAGTCAAGGATGACCTGTAGTGAATTCATGAAAACTCTTGGACGATCAGATAAAGATGAGCCAGCAGTGTACAGCAGTTACTGAAAGCTAATACAATCCTGGGTTATATAAACAGAAACAGAGAATCAAAATCATGTGAAATATTAGTACCACTTTATAATGCCTTAGTAAGGCCACACCTGGATGTTGCATTCAGTTTTTGTTCGCCACATTGCAAAAGAACAAAAAAGAAATCACAGAGAAGAGCAACTAAGATGGTTAAAGGCCTGGAGCCAAAAACATCTGAAGAACGTTTGGAGGATTTGGGTTTGGCTAGTCTAGAGAAAAAAAGGACCTGGGAGGGACATGATAGCAGTATTCCAGTATTTGAGGGGCGGCCACGAAGAAGAGAGTCAGCTTATTTTCCAAAGCACCAGAAGGCAAGATAAGAAATAATGGATGGAAACTGATCAAGGAGAGAAGCAACCTGGAATTAAAGTGAAAACTTCCAAAGAGTGAGAACAATTAACCAGTGGAATAGCTTGCCTTTGGAAGTTGTGAGTGCTTTATCACTGGAGGTTGTTAAGAAGAGACGGGGCAGTCACTTGTCTGAAATGGTATGGGTCCCCTGCTTGGTCAGGGGGCTGGACTAGAAGACCTCCAAGGTCCCTTCCAGCTCTATTCTGATTGATTGGCTTCTTGATGCCAGTTTCCACTCTCATGTTTCCTTTTCTTCTGGGTTTCATTCTCCAATTCATGTGAGTGATAACAACCAAAATTGGAGGCCAAAGAATGTAGACAAAGTGGATTTCCTCACTAGCTTTGCCACCAAAACTTGGAAGAGCCTTTCTATATTTTCTACATCTTCTAAATGTATTGGACTACATCTCCAATCATCCAGTAGGGTAGATTTTCAGAAGCATGTAGCATCTTATGTGGGATTAGGCAAAGCGGTTGCATTTATGGAGGTTGCATTTAAAGTCAGTGGAAGTGACAAAAGATATTTAAAGTGATTTTGTCTTCAGTTGAGACAAAGAATTTGGGAATTAATATCATAGGCACAAATTAGCAAGTGCACATGATGAACTTTATATATCTGGCAAATATTTATATGGCTGGATGTTAAAAATGGATAAAGTTAGATGAATACTAATATAGATTATTTCCCTTGGTTCATAGGAAGTAAACATCGAATTTGAAGCACATACAATAACTGATGGTGATAAAAATGGAATAAAAAAGTTACTACAACAAGTATGTATGTTTGCCTTCTAACCCTGGATTTTTGTTTTTGTGTTTTTAAATAATGATTCTTAACTAAGTAATGATTCTTTATCTGTTCTCAGATCATTGTGGACAAATGAGATTTTGTTTGTCACATTCTGAGGGCATAGGAGCCCTGGTAGCTCAGTGGTTTAAAATGAAGTATTGTAGGCTAATTCTTCCCACAACCAGGAATATGATCCTGATAGGGCTTGAGGTTGACTCAGATTTCCATCCTGCTGAGATCAGTAAAATGGAGACCCAGATTGTGGAAGCAATATACTGACATTGTAAACTGCTCAGAAAGTGGTATAAAGCACTATGACATGGTATATAAGTCTAAGTGCTATTGCTATTTTTAATCACATGGCAATACTATCTTGTTATTTCTGTGGCAGCTTGCTTGTTGGGAGGGAAAGGAATATAAAGTTTACAATTATGAATTCCAGTTTGATTTAAAAAGAGCATTGCTGTGGGACATGTTAATTTATCAAGGTGATTTGGAATATTAAATCTCAATAAAGAAAATGTGTACAGAATGGTTAGATATTATAAATTAAATCATAAGCACATTGTGCAGAAAGTTATAAATTCATTTGAGTACTGCCTTAATTCATAGAAATGAATGCTACAGCTTTCTACCTGCCCAGTGCTAATGTGGCTTTATCTGTCAAATCTCATTTCACATATAGATTATATTATATTAAATAAACATCTCTTTTATCTCAGCTATTCCTAAAGGCTCCTATTAATACAGGTGATCTGACTGATATATTGATACAACAAAATCACATTGGAAGTGTTATCAAGGTATAGTGTGTTCTTATATTTTCTTAATTTACGTACTATTTTTTTTGAGCAGAATAAGATTTTAGTCTTGCCTTCCTGTTGTTGTGGCTCGTAAACAGTATCACACATTTTCTGTGAGTAATTTTATTTGGACAACCATACATTGCTGAAGGTTCATCTCCATGATGGTCATATTTCTAGGTCCATTTAACTCCATAAGTCCTCTTCTTATATGCTATTTTTACAATATAATCATAATTAACTTGAATTTCCCACAGAGTTACTGGAATATTAATGATCAGCAAGACAGTTCCAACAATTTCTTTGTGCTTCTAGACCACAGTCTCCAAACTTGCAACTTTAAGACTTGTAAAGACTTCAGTTCCCAGAATTCCACATGGCTGACTGAGGAATTCTGGGAGTTGAAGTCCACAAGTCTTAAATTTGTCAAGTTTGAAGACCCCTGTTCTAGAAGCATTTTAGGCAAAGCAGTATCATTTTGCATAGGCTGCCAGTTATCTGCTGGAATCCGAGCAAATCAGTTACAATTTTAATATGGTTGTCAAAATTCACTGATACTACTGAAAAAGATGAAGCTGCCCATAATTGATACAGTATTTCAAAGACTAGATACAATTATTCAAGTATCTATATCTATAAAAGAGAAGTGTTTGATGCCAGTGTCTGTGGGTATGTCCCTAATAAGCTCTTTCACCTGTGCACCAAAGTGACCCAAACTTGATAGGCACCTACTTTGAACTCTGGAGACAAGCACGGGGGAGGTTGGGGTGGGGAGGTGGGTCAGGAACATGGTTGACCAGCCTTTGTCGCCGAAAAAGGGTCCCAAAATAGACACTCCCATACACCTATAGCAGAAAATCTGTTCTGAGCATGTGCAGACAGTTACCAGGTAATGCAAGCAAACCAATAGAGGCAAGCCATGCAAATTGGGCAAAGTTACCAGGTAATGCAAGCAGCCAATAGAGGCAAGCCATGCAAATTGGGCAAAGAACTCTGGGAATTGTAGGCTGCAGCATTCTCTGCTTAGGCCAAAAATAGGCCAAAGACACTTCACTGACAAGCTCTACTGACCATGTGCAGACAGACTCACCAGCCAATAGAGGTAAGGCATGCAAATTGGGCAAAGAACGCTGGGAATTGTAGGCTGCAGCATTCCCTGCTTAGGCTAAAGACATTTCACTGGCAAGCTCTGCTAAGCATGTGCAGACAGAGACTCTCCAGCCAATAGAGGCAAGGCATGCAACTAGGGCAAAGAACGCTGGGGATTAGGAACAATGGCTGAGGAGGCAATGGCCTTTGCTGCCCAGGCATCTCCGTA
Organism: Mimophis mahfalensis; assembly: GCA_032468015.1. NCBI lineage: Eukaryota > Metazoa > Chordata > Lepidosauria > Squamata > Mimophis > Mimophis mahfalensis. The sequence continues at coordinate 46,966 of JANHFR010003082.1, read as the reverse complement.
GGGCAATGGGGTTTGGCACTGAGTCCTCTGTATGTTTCCTACCTACACCTGGATTTGGGGGAGGTGAGCACGGGCGCTTGGAGGATGAGGACATTATGGAGTATACCCCTTTGCTATGGAGTTTCCCCTTCTGCCTCCAGACAGATTCCCAGGGCGGAGGAGGCAGTGGGACAAATTTGGGCCTGGTGGGGCCGACTGAGAATGGGGGAGGCAGCAGAGGAGGAGGCGGGATGAGTTAGCCAGGCCCCACTATACCCAGGCAAAGCCATGTCATCAGCTAGTTCATTATATAATTCAGCAAATTGAGGAAATTTCATGCCATTTCCTGCAATATTGTAGTTCTAAGTATTGATCGGTATATAAGCAGGTACAAAGTTGCTTGAAAAACCTAGACTGTACAAACATGTTTGTGGGATTTGAGCTGATAATGATTGCTCAGAAAGCATATATTTGAGTCCTGTCAGTTGTCATTACAATTGCAGGTAGTTATCTTTAAAGAAAAAAGTTTCAAGGGAATTGAGAATAAAACTGCCAATTCTGTACAATCATAAAATATAGAACCAGAGTTGTAACATTGTGCAATGTGTAATTTTGGTCATCATCATAAACTTGAGAATGTATTGTGGAATTGAAGAGATGCAGAAAAATCACAATGGCAACGAAATGATTAAGGAACTAGAAGGATACATTTGCAGATAATGCTCTCGTGGAAATGATGCAGTCCAAGTCCATGTGTTTTGTATCTCTGCTGTGCTTAATAAGCATGTTTCTGTATAATCTTGTTTATTTAATAACAAAAATGTATGTGCTCCACTGCTCCCAAAGTTCCAAACACTTTACAATATAAATACATTTTCTTCTTCTTTTTGCTCCAATTCTATGGTTAGACACATTCCCAGGCATTTGCCAATGTGATTAATATTCTAAGATTTTAATTTGTATAAGTTCCCTGACTCTTCCAAGTATTAAAATAGACTTTGTTTTATGTGCTACAAATGAAAGTAGCAAGTGCAAAAAAAATTATTTCATAACTTGGTTCTATAGATACGGTACTTTGAAATGATTTATCCTTGGGTCCTATAACGCAGATAGTTAAACTGGTGTTGAGAAACTAAATACTTTAATGCTGCCTCTTCCAATGAAACATTCTCTTTTTTTCTACTGAATATAATGCTTTACAGTGTATTAGTCCTTTTTTGTTACATTGCTCTGAAAAATCAGCCTGTATATTTTAACTTAAAAGCATGGTTATTTTTAATTTGTTGGGCTACAAATTCTATTGTCCATGTGGACTGGAAATTCAGGAGTTGAAGCATGTCCATTTAGGAGGGCCATGTTGGGAAAAACTGTACTTTAAAATATTGAACAGAATAAGTAACAGCTATATTTAATTGTTTATTTTTTTTCATAGCAAACTGAAGTCACAGAGGAAAGTGATGATGAAGAGGATGATGAGGTTTTTGGCTTTATAAGCCTCTTAAATTTAACAGAAAGGAAGGTCAGTGATCATGAGCATATACAAATCAATATTAGCTTAATTTGGCAGTGAAATATTGGAATGTTTAACAGTTGTTATAAAGCTAGTCCTTGTTTAGCAACTTTATTTGGGTTCTGTTAAGCAAAATGGTCACTAAATAAAAAATCACGTGACTGATACTTTCTAGCTGGAAAGAGAGAAACGACTCAGCTTGTAGTTTCAGCTTGTGTTTACCTCCTAATAGTTTCCCCTTTGGAAAGTTTGAGTGCCTGCTTACTGCTTTGGGCAGGGAGAGACCAAGTAATTTCTGCAGCCAATCTCTTCTTAACTGATCTACCCCCCTGTTGCTGGCAAAATCATTGTTTTCACTGTGTGGAAGAGCAAACATCTGACTTTCTTCTAATCCCTTTCTCTCCACTCTGAGCTTCACAAGACGGGGAACTATAGGTCAGGCACAGGATAAGGCTTACTGACCGTAAGGGAGATTGTTTTACTGAGGAACGCTGCAAAGTCTTTAAGTAGTCATAAGATAAGCATAAAATGATTTTTTTCAGCAGCATCATAACTTTGGTGGCTGAACAAGTGGTCAGTAAGCAAGGATTACTGTAACTAGAACCACTGCACCCAAAATTTGTGAAAACACGGCTTCTTTCACTTATTCAGAAAAATGAGATATAAGTCTTTAGATTCCCTTTACTTATCAAGCATAACACACCAGCTGTCTTCTTGTGTCCCCATAACTGTTTGCATTATGTCATTAGTCTGCTTTTGAGGTACTTGGTGCTCTACGGTAAAGGTAAAGGTTCCCCTCGCACATATGTGCTAGTCGTTCCCGACTCTAGGGGACGGTGCTCATTTCCGTTTCCAAGCCGAAGAGCCAGCACTGTTCGAAGACATCTCTGTGGTCATGTGGCCGGCATGACTAAACGTCAAAGGCGCACGGAACACTGTTACCTTCCCACCAAAGGTGGTCCCTATTTTTCTACTTGCATTTTTACATGCTTTCG
>JANHFR010003081.1:439050-449742 GCA_032468015.1 Mimophis mahfalensis | reverse complement strand
TCACCTCTTGCCAGTACTGTCACTACTGCAATGCTCTCTACATGGGGCTACCCTTGAAGAACACTCAGAGGCTTCAACTGGTGCAAAATGCAGCCATGTGGGTTGTGATGGGAGTCTCTTGGTACTCCCATGTTACACCCCTCCTGCGCAAGCTGCATTGGCTTCCAGTTGCCCTCTGGGTGCGATTCAAGGTGCTGGCTATCACCTTTAAAACTCTACATGGCTTAGGCCCAGGGTACTTGCAGGACCACCTCCTGCCAGCAATAGCCTCCCATCACCCAGTGCGCTCCCACAGAGTCAGCCTCCTCAGGGTGCCGTCAGCCAAACAGTGTTGGTTGGTGACCCCCAGGGGGAGAGCTTTCTCTATGGCTGCACCTACCCTCTGGAACAAATTGCCCCTGGAGCTTCGGACAGCCCCTGACCTTCGGTCCTTCTGCCATGACCTGAAGACGTCATTGTTCCAACGAGCTGGGCTGGGCTGATCTGGGATTTTAAATTGTTTTATTGTTAGTTTTAAATTTTAAATTGCTATTTAATGATTTATTGAATTAATCTGTTTAATCCTTTTTAAAATTTTATATTATGTGTTTTTGATTGTTGTAAGCCGCCCTGAGTCCTTCGGGAGAAGGGCAGCATATAAATTCACTTTAATCTATCTAATCTAATCTAATCTATTGATTGAAGCATGGATGCATGGATAGAAAGAGCAAAGACCTCCGATCTGTGCTGTGCTTTGGCTTTAAAGGCAAAAATGGGTTTTAGAGCCTGAGGGAAGTCACACATAATACTTGCAATCCCTGAAATCAGATAGCTTTTCTCAGAGCTCAGTGCTGAGGGGAAAAAAATGCAGCTGCTTTATGGAATTGCAGATAGGTGTTACATAAGTACCCATGCACTTCAAATCTGAATATATCAGTGTTGCACATGCCTAATATAGACAACAACTTTGAATACGCTGTCAGCCCCTCCGGACTATGAAGAATCAACTCCGTGGGAAGGCTAAAGCTACTTTTATTGAGAGTGGCTATAAACTGAATTATTGAATCTAATTATGCTGTTTCTCTTCCCCTTCTTATACTCCAGTGTTGTTAGGGAGGTGTCTGGGCCATATATAGTTGTTGTGTACTTAGCTTATGTTTTCCTCTTTGCTGTTTTTGTAATGAATCAGACCCATCTCTGTTGAGATTATTTTCCTTGCTTTCTACAGATATCTCATTTTTTGTTGCCTTTGATTTTAAGTAATGCTAAATTTATTTATTTGTTTGTTTGTTTGTTTATTAAATTTATATACCGCCCTTCTCCTGAAGGACTCAGGGCGGTGTACACGGCATTAAAAGACATAAAATACAAAAGTTAAAAATGGATTAAATAGAACACGCCCTAACATACAGTTAAAACTAAACTAAAACCCCTTCCCTCAGTCCAGGCCTGCCTGCACAAAGAGCCCCAGGTCTTAAGATCTTTACAGAAGGTGCGGAGGTCAGGGGCCATCCTCAACTCCAACGGGAGCTGGTTCCACAAGGTGGGAGCCCCAACCGAGAATGCCTTCTCCTAGGTACTGTATATTGTTTGGAAATCAAATAGTATTATTGTTGATGCAGAGAGTGGGTTAGTTAGGTCTATAGGTTTCTGCTCTGGTGGAGGGATCCTTCTGTGAAGGAAGAGAACCATTGTCTACTACTCAGGATAGAGTCTATGAGAGCTGTTGTTGTTAGTTGCGAAGTCGTGTCCGACCAATGGACAATGTTCCTACAGGCTGTCCTGTCCTCTACCATCCCCTGGAGTCCATTTAAGCTCACACCGACTGCTTCAGTGACTCCCTCCAGCCACCTCATTCTCTGTTGTCCTGTTCTTCCTTTGCCCACAATCACTCCCAGCATTAGGCTCTTCTCCAGTGAGTCCTTCCTTCTCATGAGGTGGCCAAAGTATTTGAGTTTCAGTATACTCTCAAAGTATATGAGAGCTGTAATTCTATACTAATTTAATTGGGAGTAAACCCCATTTTGTGACTTGTTTCTGAGCAATCACGCATTGGATTGAGCCCTTTGAAAACAGGTCAATTAGTTATTGTGTTTTAAACTGAATACTTCATTATTAATAGTATTTTTCCGTATGTGTTTTTCTTAGGGTATGTTGGATATATCATGTGACTGGGGTTTGGGTATATCCTCTCCTGGATTACCTTGGTTCAGCTGCTAAAATTGTCTTCTTTGCCACTGTAACTGCAGTAATAAACATCTTTTACTTGCTGGGTGAAATACTAAACAACAGCATATGGGATACACAAAAATGTGAGTATCAGATTGAGAAACTTTTTTGAATGCAAAATCATACTTCAGTTACTTTTATTATATATCATATTTTTACTGTTACTGTTGAAATATTTTTACAGAGCAACTCCATTATTTCTTTAAATGTAAATATCATAATTATTTCACATATTATTATTAGAAACAGGATTGGACAGCAAATAAGGTAATTAATGCTAAAAGCATATGTCTGATTAGACTTTTTTGCTTCTTTCCTATCCCCTTCCCCCTTTTTGTTGATTTCTTACCTGATAGTGGCTGTGCTCATAGAAACAAATAAATCTAATTATTGAATTAACTTTTTTACTGGATTTGATCAATAGTCAACCAGATCCCCTGGATTTATATAATACAACAAAGTCATACTCACCCCACCCCACCCTTAAAATAGAACAGGAGTAGGTTGTATGAAGCCAGGTAAGCATGTTCTGAAGATCTCAAAAGCAAATATAAACATTGGTTTATTTTTGGTTGATTGTAATTATAAAAGAGGTAGTGAATCCCATTCCAGGACTGCGTTCACAATCTGAATTGGACGCACCCCAAAGCGACGCTTCTGTGCATGCGCAGAAGGCAAAATGGCATGGAAAGGAAACTTTCCACACCACTTTTTTGTTCACAAGCCGAGTTTTGGATCTGAAACCGGTCTAAAACTCAGCTGGGTTTTCAGGTAGGAACCCGAATTAGTTGCTAACCAAAGCGCTCACAACCCAGGGTTTCACCATATGCAAGTGGAAGACAAGGAACATTGACAGGAGCATCTGTTGTTGCTAATAAAGTGACATGAATGTGCCCATGAATACACTCAGTTAAGAAGAAGAATACACTCATTGCATCAGTGAAGAGACTGCTTAACTGTATTAACTTTGGAGAAGGATGTAAAATATTTTGAGAATACTCATCAATATCTTCTTGCAGATCACACAGAAAGAAGGTTCAGAAATATACATGTCAGATAGTTTTTTAAATAGCTTGCGAGTTCCTGACATATCTTAAAATAATGCAGTGTGTACATGCCAGATGTAGGAAACGAGAGGACAAAAATAAGAATTCCACAAATGGAAATTCTTAATCTGAACATTTTTTTTTATTTTTCAAGAGTTATGTTTTAAATACTAGAACAGAATAAATAAATTGCAGTTGATTTTTCCAAGGTGAACCACTAACATGAGCAAAAAAAACAAACAAAAAAATGCCATATTCCCCAGGCCAGATTTGATTCACAAGCCTGGATGCTAAGATTTTGAACACTGGATCCATCACCAATGAAATAGTTTTCAACAAAGCTTAGATGACCTTTTTATCAAAGGCTAATAAAATTGTGTATGTTTAAACCACCCGGTAGAAAATGTTCTTCCAGCAGCAAAGGAGACAGAGTAGAAATTGGCACCACTGTAGTATCCAAAGCCAAAATGCCTTCCTAGAACCATGCCATTGTTTATTTTCTTAAACCTTTGACTGCACTTCGATTGTTTTCAGTTTGTCAGCAATACACAGCTCACTGTATTTAAACTTTTGGTTTTAAACAACCTCAGTTGTTTCCTTATTATGTATTTCATTACTATCAGATTCCCTTGCACGCCTGCTGTAATCAAAACCAGAATATGAACATCTTTGAAAAGAGCCCATAGTTTCTTACAACATTAAGGTACCTAACTCTGCACACCTAGCAATTAAAAGGGTAAAGAAAGGGACACATTTTTTCCATACTATGGTATAACATACTATACTATGGTATAACAATGACAGCCTCTAGTCTAGATGATCATTTTTATAATTATTGGGATTTTTCAACACAATAACAATACAAAAAAAGTAAAAAGAAAGAATAGCAGTATTAAAATGAATTAGGCTTCATACTGTAGCTGCATTTCTATACATATTTATTTCAGAGAAAGCCTCCTGAATAAACCTTTTTAGAGTTAGCAAGAAGCCCTGAAATGGTGGACTATTCGGATCAAGGATTAAACTACATCAATTCTTTGCTGAATGTTTACTTGCGGATAAAAGTATGTTGTATTCTAAAAGAGTAGCAGAAAATGTATTGATCATTAGTTAATTGTATATAATAAGATATAAAGATGTATCCTGTTCTTTTTATAAGATATAAAAACATTACTTTTTTACTTTTTAGAAAAATGCATTGTTAATTTTTAAAATCCAAATAAAATGTAGCTTGTTCAAAATGTAGTTTGTAGCTTGTTCACAAATGAACCATTCTAAGTCTTACCATTGTACCTCAAAAGAGGTGGAGGTTAATATTTCCCTGCATTTCCAAGGGATGCAGGTTAATATACGAAAGTAGTTTTATTGAAATTTATCAATAAAAATAGTTGATTTTTTATTTGGTTGGAACTTTGTATTTCATTAACATTCAAAAACCGGAGTCTTGGTAGACACCTTTTCAGGTCAACAACTTGATTTGATAAAGTGAACTTGTGCCTTTTAATGAAATACACTACTCTAAATTAACTCTCAGACACCTCCTGATTTTTGTTTACCATAGACTAACACAGCTCTTCTTATCATCTATTGGGAAGACCAGTGAATTAAAAATAATTTATGCAGGAGAAAAATAAAAAAAAATATTCACTTTCTTGTTTACAAAGCATTCTGAGCATTTTCAGAAGGTGGGGTTATTTATTTGTTTGTTTGTTTGTTTGTTTGTTTGTTTGTTTGTGATCAGGTATAGAAGAAGAAAAGGGAAAATCTAAATCAGACTGAACACAGGATAAAAGAAGAAAATAGAAGACCTGCTGCTGTATCAACGGCATCTCAATAACATCAAAAGAAATTTCAAAGAGCCCATTTAAATTAACAGTGCATTCAAAATACTTTTTTTTAATGGGATGTTGATTTTATAATCTTCTTGATACCTTTGCTACAGCACCCGAGGAATTGGGGAAGGGGTGTACCTCATGTGCTGAATGTAACATTATTTATACACAGAGAGAAAGTGTGTGTGTGGGTGGGTGTGTGGGTGTGTGTGTGTGTGTCTTTCCGGAAACTGCATTAAGAATTAAGAAAGATCTATTTTGTCTTCGACTTGGAAACATTAGAAAAGTCAAACTTGAATCATTTGGGTTAAATCATAAAGCTGCATCTGTGGAAGGAATTCAGGACTTTTGATTACGAATCAAAGAGTTCTGAGTTTCTGCCAGGACATCTGGATACAGTGGGACATACCTGAAGCATAGGGCATTCAGATTTGGGGGTTGTCTGAAAGATTTGTGAAGAAAGAAAGGTCAACGAAAGATCGCCCTGAGAGATATAAAATGAAAAGGGAGCATCCTTCATTTTTTAGAGCCTCTTTTAAAATAATTCATTGAAGAATAATGTAACTTCTTCAAGACAAGGAGTTGGTTTAATTCATGATACCAATCATTTTATTGTCTGAAAAAAAATTGTAATTGAAACATATGCCTATAATTTCTTGCATATTAAATGAAGAACATATTCCTTTCTTCCGTTACCTAATGGCCAAATGCTTTTCTCTGTTCAGGTATCTTGATATGCTCCCACCAAATCAAGAAATGACAAAGTTCATTCTCATGAGGCTTTTTTTTCATTAAAACATTTCCTGCATGAAAAATAACTCGTGGGATACTGCTATATAATAGCTATGTATAGCTTGGTTTATAATCCATGTTACACAAAGAAAGCTGGAATGGAGATGCATCTAATGGGAACAACTGAATTACGACTGGTTCTGGTGCCCAAATGATTCAGAATGACAGAGGGAGCAATGAGTATGCAGTGTGAGAAGTTAACAGTACAGTACAAAATTTTGAGAGGCCTGCTGTAAAATCCCAGGAGAAAAACAGGCAACGTTTATAGTGTTGTACAGTAGAGCAGGGGTCTCCAGCCTTGGCAACTTGTAAGAAAGCTGCCTGAGGAATTCTGGGAGTTGAAGTCCACAAGTCTTAAAGTTGCCAAGGTTGGAGACCCCTGCACTAGAGAGTCAGTAGAAATGTTCCAATTGTGCCAGAAGTATTGTTCTTGAAATGGACTGCTCTAACTGCATGATTCAAATTAGTATTAATAACTTCACAGTTGTAAAAGAGGCAGCTTCCAACACATGAGCAGCACTTGTGTGTGTATATATAATGTTTGAATGTAACACTTGAAAATACAGGTAGTCCTCGACTTAACAACAGTACACATAGTGATGTTCAAAGTTTCAATGGCACTGAAAAAAGTGACATGAGAATTTTCCACATTTACGACTATTGTGGCATCATGGTCACATGAACAAAATTCAGACGCTTGCAACTGACTCACATTTACGACAGTTACAGTGTCCCAAAGTCATGCAATACCCTTTTACGACCTTCTGACAAGCTAAGTCACATTCCTGAACAAGATTTACTTTACTTTAAGAGTCACTTAACAACCTTGTTACTAACTTCACTGCAGTGAATCACTTGACAACTGTGCAAGAAAGGTCATAAAATGGGGCAAAATTCACTTAACAACTGTCGCTTAGCAATAGAAACTTTGGGCTCAATTGTGGTCATAAGTCATGGACTACCTGTATATGTGGAAAATATTTATGGAAAATTCTGATGAGACTATGACAGTTTGGCGTGGCAATAGTAAGTAAAGTGGTGGTAAATCTGATAAACAATAACATTTGCCAACAGAACTTCCTATTACAGTGTAATGATTTTTCATCTAAGGCAGGAGTGTCAAACTCAATTTCATTGAGGACAACATCAGGGTTATGTTTGACCTCAGGGGGCCAGAGTGATCAGGGTGGGCATGGCCAGCCTGACATCACTTATGTCGGGGACTCCTGTGGTGGCCCAAGCGCTCTGCCAGTTGAAAAGGGCTCCCAAGCTCCATTTTTGTCTGCAACGGCATCCTGCAACCCTCTGCCAGCAAAAACAGAGCTCTGGGGGGGCCACATGCAATCCTCACAAGTTTTCATTGTCAGAGGCACCGTGGGCCAGTCCTTCGCTGTTTCCAGGGTGGCCCTGCGAACCAGATCTAAGCACCCCACGGGCCAAATCCAGCCCCGGGGCCTTGAGTTTGACACCCTTGATCTAAGGGCATCCCCTGAAAAGATCCTAGTAAATCATTGGTATGATTGTCCTAGGCCTTTTAGGCTTGAAAAATATTTAGCAACAGTAGATCTAAACAAAATCCAACTAGAAAAAAAGTAACAAAGTACTAAAACATAACATCCTGAAATAATAGGAAATAGCCATAAAGAGCAACTTTGAAATGCATGACAAAAATGAAAGAAGAAGCAGGTAAAACTCAACAAGATGGAAACAGCATCTTGTGTACCAAAATGGAAAAGCTTTAATGAAGAGTAACCAAATATGATATATACCATAGTACAGTTTTCCCCCATGTAACTGAGCAATTTATTATGTAATCCTATTTATGTCTAAGTGAGAGATCGGAATGCTGTAATGGGGCTTGTTCTTATGACTGGATTTACTATTTACAACAACAGCTAAAAGAACTCTGTTGAATCACATATTGTTTATTGGGAAATATTTACAGATGTTATAAATTCAAGGTATTTGAACACTTCATTGGTACAATCAAAGGTGGTATTCAGCCAGTTCCGACAGGATCCGGAGAACCATAACGATAATTTTGATTGGTTTGGAGAACCGGCAAATACCACCTCTGATTGGCCGAAACTGGCAACTACCACGCCTGATTGGTTGACAGTATAGCCACGCCCACAGAGCTGGTAGTAAAAAAAATTGAATCCCACCACTGGGTACAATGTAAATTAAGGCTTCATTGTCAATAATGTAAATTCAGCTTGATAAAAAACAAATGCCTGCAGTTTTGTTAATAGTACTCAAGCATGTTCATATGGCAAGGCTTACATAACACTTTTTTTTGCTGCTGGGACTTCAGGTCTCTATTTCTCATTCTCACTGTTTTATTTATTAATGAAGCGTATCCTCTCAGTTCTTGTAGCAACATCTCTCCTTCCTTTGAATCTATCACTTCCAACTCCTTGTTTCCAAGGAAGTGACCGATGCCTAGAAACTGTCGGAATCCAAGGATAAACAGACATCCACACAGAATAGGTACCAGATGTGGCGTTTATTGCTTTCCAAGAGACTTCCGAAGCGTGACACAGTGTAACGAAATCAAGCCAGCATCGGGTTCGCCCATCACCCAACCCCCCTTTTAAACTACCCGCCACCGCACCCAGGAACCGCCCACCACCCATTCAGGAAAATCCCGAAACTACTAGTCTTCACAAAATCCTGAAAGTTCTGCCACCCAGCTGAACTGGTCAGCACAGCCCCGCCCCTCTCTTGAGTCCGTTTGCTGAAAGAGGGAATTCCCCCCCCCACTCACGTCATTCACATCGTTGCCCTGATGTTAATCCAGAGCGTCAAGGCTTCCTCAGGTGTAGTCCTCTCCGATATCAGCTGGGCAGCTTGCCACCACGGTGAGCGTAGCCTCAGTATCTCGTGGCTTAGTTGATGATGTCACGGGACAAGGACGAACCGACCAGCATGGACACCTAGACAAGACCTGGGGGAGGCTTGCTGACAGACATCAAGAATATCGGGTAGGCACTGTATTGGGTAGGCAAGGTGTCGGGAGCAGCCGGAATGAGGCAGGGCCCAACAGGAACTACAGTGTGAATTCTTACTATTGATCTGAAGTCTGATGTTTATTTTGCTGATAAGGATAATGTGAGAAGAGGTCCTTAGTGGGCCACAGCTGACCAAAGGATGTACACATACCACCATCTGATAAGTGGGAGGGGGGGTTACCAGTGTCCCCCTCTTCAACAAAATGACAGAATACAGCTATAACCTATGTAAATTTAATAGCAAATTACTTGGGAACATTATAAGTGTTAAGATTACAAAAAAGCTGGTAAAAAGTAAAGAATTATGAATTAACTAGATGTAAATTTTAGTAGATATATTTTTGTTCATAAACTGGACCTTTTTCTGATTGTAAAAACTGGTTCAGAATAGCTTATTTTTTATTTTAAAGGGAAAAGTATTGGATATTGGTAGCAAAACATTGGTGTTTTCTGGTTTTTAGAGATGCTCATGCTTCCTTACAGAATCTCTCAAAAATCAATCCAGATACAAGTTTATAATTGTAGGGTCTTGTTTTATATATATATGTTTTATATAAAAATATATGATAATTCAATCTGTCAAACATGCTAAAGTAATACAGGTTTAGCACCACTTTCCATGAACAGAAGCCGCCTTGTCCAGAAAAAAGCAGCAGGAATAAAATCTGGATCAAAAATATATATTTTACTGAACTTTCCCAAGCTAAGACTAACCTTTGTACTTGTCATGTTTCATCTGTGAATAATTGGCCAGGACTGAAATGGTTAATACAGCTATGTGCAAATGTACCTTGTTTGTGAATTTCAGTTCAATATGACTAGGTTTTTTTATTCTGTTTAGACACCACTTTAAGTAGAAATCATGTCATTACACATATTTTTAAAACACAGCTTATTAAAATGTTAAACGTTTACCACGTGGATAATATTGCCCTATCTTTCCATTGCACTGTCCATAAGCAGAGAATGAACACAAGTCAAAGATTTTATGTTGAGGGTGACACTGACCTTCCATCATAATAAAATAATCTTTGCTATACTTCATGCTTTCTAAATTGAACTTTGCTACATTTTCAATTTACAATTCAGCATTAGTATCACTGAATTTTGACTAAAACAAGAACAAAGAGCTTGCCATCATACCAGATGTTTATGGAATAGTACCCATAAAGGTTCTTGGAACTGATTACTTGGATTCCCAAATAATTGATCAGCCTTTAAAACCAGGGGCTGTATTCTCTTTTCTTTATAGTTTTTTATGTTTTCTTCTCTATTACTGTTTGTAAAAGCATTTTTTTTTAAAAAAAGTAGACAGCAACAAAAAGATTAGAAAATTGATACATTTCAGATGTTAACAAGAGTTCCTGATTATTTCTTTAGAAATCCTTTTTTCCTTCCCTCATGCTCTAATGTTTTAAGAATCTGGTGCTACATAGATATTTATCACACATTTTTGGACTGAGTCCATTGGACTCTAATATTAGATAAACATCTGTGGAACACCCTCTTACAAAGCAGGTATAAGAACAGTCCTTTTGTAGCACTGAATAGAAATAACTTCTTCGTTACAGCAATTCTTTCTCTCCAACTTCCCCAAACGACCAAAGGAATTTCCTCAGCATATTGATGACACCTCACTCAGGGGTGTCAAACTCAGGCAGGGGTGTCAAACTCAGTTTCATTGAGGGCCACAACAGGGTTGTGTTTGACTTTTGGGGGGGCATGGCTAGGGGGGTGGGGTGGCTCGACATCACTCATGTCGGGGCACCTGTGGTGGCCCAAGCACTTTGCCAGTGAAAACGG
>JANHFR010003081.1:344436-354478 GCA_032468015.1 Mimophis mahfalensis | reverse complement strand
CAAGTGCAGATTGAAGCGGAGAGACTGAAGGAAAGGTCCCTCCGCTTCATGCTGCACTCCGGAGTCCGGGAGGATTCCCGAAGCCCAGCTGATCACAACCGAGCACACTGGGAGGAAGGGGAAGATTCCTCCTGTTCCTCCCAGTGTGCTCCGTTGATCAGCTGGGCTTTAGGAATCCTCTGCCCCGCTCGGAATAGTGAGCACATAATTAGAAATAAAACAATATTTTAAGACTTTTTTCTGTGAAGGGAAATTGCCAATGGAACAATTGTAAAAATGTTATTCAGTGATGAAATCAAAGCATCAATCGCTGGTTATCTGGATCAAGAGAAAGCAAGAAAAAAAGCTTGAAGTGTCAAAAAGTTCTGAAAAATGAAACAAAATGGAAAAGTTTCCAAAAAAACCAGCAACAAACAAACCCTGAAGAGAATGAAAACATGTTCTCCATAGTTATTCTACAAATATGACTTTTTTTGGTAATTGTAGAATTCTACAACAAACAATGCTTAGGGGGCCCGAAAGCCCTAATAAACTGGTCTATACAAAGAATGAAGGAAATTGCTATAGTGTGCATTGTAAACTGCCCTGAGTCTCTGGAGAAGGGCAACATATAAATGGAAATTTTTAAAAAAAGTTCCATAACTATTTATTTATCAAATTATCTTGTTCTCCCCTATTTCTCTAAAACACTTTATCATACTACATATGGGATAAAACTGAAATCTAAACGTGTTATAATATTTATTTGTTTGTTTGTTTGTTTGTTTGTTGAATTTATATGCCGCCCTACTCCCATGGGACTCAGGGCAGCTTACAACATGTTAAAAACATAAAATACAAATATTAAAAACAGATTAAACCAATAATTCAATTAATGATTAAAATTAACCAACAAATTTAAAATAGCAAATTTTAAAAATTCAAAACTCACACCCCCTCAGGCTAGGCCCAACTGCTCAAAGAGCCAAGTTTTTAGGGTGTGACAGAAGGATCTCAGGTCTGGGATAATCCGGATCTCCAGGTGCAGCTCGTTCCCACAGAGAAGGCTCTCCCCCTGGGGGCTGCCAGCCAACATTGTTTAGCTGACGGCACCCTGAGGAGGCCAACTCTGTGGGAGTGCACTGGCTGATGGGAGGCTACAGGTGGCAGAAGGGGGTCCAGTAGATATCCTGGTCCTAAGCCATGGAGCACTTTAAAGATCATGACCAGTACCTTGAATCGCACCTGGAAGACCACCAGCAACCAATGCAGGCCGCGCAGGAGAGGTATAACATGGGAGTACCGAGATACTCCCATAACAACATGTGCAGCCACATTTTGCACCAGTTGGAGTCTCCGGGTGCTCTTCAAGGGGAGCCCCCTGTAGAGAGCGTTACAATAGTCCAAGCGGGAGGTGACAAGGGCTGTGCACAAGGTGTCCCTATTCAGAAAGGGGCGCAACTGGCGCACCAGGCGAACCTGGTGGAAGGCCCCCCCCTGGTGACAGCTGTGAGGTGATCCTTTAATGTCAGCCTTGCATCCAGGAGGATGCCCAACTTGTGAGCCCTTTCCTTGGGAGCTAAGGTCTCTCCCTCAATTGTCAGTGGTGGCGTACATTGACCAAAGCGGGACGCTGGAAACCACAGCCACTCAGTCTTGGAGGGGTTGAGTCTGAGCCTGTTCATCCCCATCCAGTCCCACACGACCTCCAGACACCGGGACATCACATCAACGGCATCGTTGGGGTGGCTCGGGTTAGAAAGATATAATTGGGTATCATCAGCGTACTAATGATATTGCACCCTGAAACCATGGATGTCCTCGCCCAGTGGCTTCATGTAAATGTTAAACAGGAGGGGCGAGAGAACCGACCCTGGTGGCACCCCACAAGTGAGGTGTCTGGAGGTCGTGTGCGACCAACATCACCAATGCCGTTTCTGTGCTGTAACCGGGTCTGAAGCCCAATTGATACAGGTCCAGATAGGCAGCTTCATCCAGGAAGCTGTCGTGCCACCACACTCTCAACAACCTTCGCTACAAAGCAAAGGTTGGAGACAGGACGATAGTTGGCTAATAAATTTGAGATTGCCAGGATGTTTTTAGTTTTGTTATTAAACATTTCCATTTTTAGTGTATATAACACACACCCATTCTACATTCTTGCTTTATTAAAAATGTCTTAAATAAAGTTCCAGTGTATTATTTAACCTGCCTTGACATCACTGGGAATTCCTGTGTCCTGGAATGGCTCAGTTTTCTCCTGAAGCAGGTGCTCCTTCTGAAAATTATACCTTGGGGATAAAGTAGTTATATTACTTCTGCCATCACATTCAGGGTCTTAATATAAACTTGGATGTTACAGTGCTAATTACAGTATCCTCAGTTTCATTTCAAACAAGTAGTTAAAGTACAAGTGCTAATGGATGCTATTGTGAAGGGCAAAGCAAGGAATACAGTGGATTATTAGCTTGATTACTACCCTAGGAACACGTCATCCGAAGAGCATTGACTCTTCAGAAATAGACAGAATTTTGTGGCATGCTGTGAATGGTGACTATCCAGGTGGAAAAAAGAACTGTATAATAAGCAATATGCTTTCTGTCTCCCACCCTCTATAATATAGTGTGTTTTGCATCATTGCCAAAGACTTCAAAACAATAATAGTACCTACATTGCAGTTTGCTAGTGAGTTAATCACAATTTCAGGATACTTAACAGAAGTGCCAATATTCACTTAGCAGGGCCTAATGTTAGATTACACTCTAATGGTATAAAAGAAACAGTCAGAGGTTGCTGTCCCAGGCTCAAACATAAATGACAGGTAGCTATGTGCCCATTTCCTATTGGCTGGGGTGGAGCCATCAGAGTCTATAAAAGGGTGAACCCAAGCACCTTTGTTCTGTAGGAGTTCTGTCACATGTACTGACAGAGTAGTGATTACTGAGGTAATTTGTCTGAAGGTTATAGGCCTGTACTTTTGTGTGTGTGTATATATATATATATGTATAAATAATAGTCAATAGATATTTATTATTTTAATTTATTGTTTTCTGTATATAATAAACATCTGTAAATTAATTACAACCAAGCTTCAAGTCTTCATTATTCATCAGAGTCAAATCCAAAGATCCAATCAACCAAAATTATTTAACAGAAACAAGTGGAACTGACTCAGAGACCTTGATGCCAAGTACAATATGGCCAACATTTGTTCCTAGGGCAACTTAAGATTCTTTCTTTTTTAGCATCACCTAGCTCTGGCAATATCAATTACAATCTTCTGTGCCTATCTTTTCCGTTTCTGAAAAAAAAATATTTCTCCCTTTTCCATGCATAATGTTCATATGCTCAAAGTACATGCATCACTCCAAAAGATCTGCTACAATGTTATAATGCATTTGCCCTCCAATATATACAGTATAGCAAAATCTTATACAATTTCATGCATCGTGCAAAAGAAGGATATATGCATTCATTTACTTGAATTCTTCCTAATAAAGTCAAAGACTTTTGGCAGCTTGCAGTCTTAATCGAATTACATTAAAACATCCATGGAATAAAACAAAAAGAAATATACACCGTAAATAAGAAAGCTACAATAAAATATAATAGGTGAAAAATGATAAAAAATGCAACCAATAGATAACATTCTTTGTTGAAAAAAACCCCCCTGCTTTCAATTATTTCCAAAAAGGCAATACGTTTGTAATTCTTGCATTTTATTGTCTATATTTCTAAAATGATCTGAATTATAGCTTATATTTATTATAGAATGCTTGCTATTTTTGTTTCACATATATGCAGAAAAATCTAGTTATGACTATGTCCTCCCTTTATGCTACTATTTACTGACATTTTGATTTTGCAATGATGGACATATGAAAAATTACAAATAATATTTTATGGATTTATTTTAGATAAGGATTTATTTATTTATTTATTCATTACAAATACATAAGTATCATGTTTGCAAACAGGATAAGGAAGCCATGTTGGCCAATATTTTTGCAATATCATTAATAAATAGTTTAGTTTTGCGGTTAAACACAGATACAAAGGAAAAAACAGTGATTAAAGCAGAAAAGCAATGGTGCTATGAGAGCTTTCTAGAGTCTGTATAAGAAGCAGATTTAAATCTTTAAATGCTTGGAATAGAAATCTCTTCACATGTGAATAAGCTCTACTAAATTACATAGGATTTAATTATAAGGAAATATATAATACAACTGTATGGATGCATTCTTCTTCTATTTGAGTAAAAGTTTTAAGGCAGTACAGGCATAGTTCTGGGACTTAGGAAATCAGTAATGTTCATAGGGTGGCTTCCATCAGAGGAGATCTAAGGTTAGGAAATTTAGCCCTGAGTTAATGGATGTGCAGAAGAAAATCTTAAAGAGATCCCAAGATTCCTGTTAAGCATTTCTTGGCAAACTTCTAAGTGCTAAAGATGCTAGTGCTTTGGAATTCATAATTCATTTAAGAAAGCCCTTTTTATTAATAGAGATATGCCCTTATCTATCAGTCAAAAAGACAAGAAAAGAAAATAGGGCTTTATACATTGGAAACGTTTATTGGCTTTCACATATAGCAGGGGTAATTTATTTTAGCATTAATTAATTACCATATTATTGCTCTATAAGACACACTCCCCCCCCCAAAAAAAAGTGGGTGGAAATGTCTGTGTGTCTCATAGAGCAAATATTACAGCAGGGGGGAAGGGGGTTGGTGCAGTGGTGGTATTTGGCACTGCCGCCATTCACCGCCTCCAGGGAACGCTGGAGCTTTCACAGCTGAGCAGCTGATTGGCGGTTGGATTGGCCTCCTGGAATACTGCCGATCAGTTGCTGCCACTGATCACTGTTGTTCACTGCCACTGCCACCAAATTGTTTTCTTGTTTTCCTCCTCTACAGCTATTGTGCGTCTTATGGTCCAGTGCGTCTTATAATGTGAAAAATATGGTAGTCTTATTCTGTCATGACTTACAGTATTGCCCACAATTTTTATAGGTTCAAAGATGCATAAATGGTCCTTTCCCTCTCTTTTTTATATCTACTGAGCTTCCATCTGACATGGGATCATGATGAGTACAAGAGTCAAGGAAGTTGGCATAGATTTAACATTTCCCTTCTTTCCTTATATCTTCAACATGAAGGTTACTAGATGTCCAGCAAATGAGGTCATGTTCTCCTTTTTTGTCCTCATATATTCCATCTAACAGGCATAGCTTTGAAATGAAATATTTACAAGCTTTTTGAGAGTCTGGTTGGATATTTTTTTTAACTGCACTCTTTTAACGACACTAGTTATTCTGCATTGTGACTTTGTACATTGTCTGGTTGTTGTTGTTATTGTTTCTTTTGTCTATTGACAGACTCAACAGTCTAGATTTATATTATACAATCTAGCCCTTTCAAATCTATGGCCACTCTAATCTGTAAATTACAGGATACATACAGTTCCACGGTGAGATTTGAGAAGCGTATTGTCACTGAGCCTATACTATTGCTCATGTATGATCTTGAAAATAAAGACTTGTTGGAAAAATATTGTGGTTATGAAACCAGTCGTTCTAATGCTGGAAAAGTAATTTCATATACATGTAGGTTTGAGTACAACTGTTTGCTGTAATTTTTGTTGCAGATGCAACAAATCATAATCAGTGTGATGTTAACTGGTTGGATAATGAAACATCTGCAAACAATCAAGTACTGAGACCACTAAAAACTATGGATCATGTCTCTCTCTTGGGGTGTGTGTGTGTAAATGCTAGTGCAAAAATCTTGGCACAAGCCCATACATACCTGTTAATGAAATTCTGTCCCTAAAATAGCACATAATCATTCCCATTTCTGGAGAAGGCAATCCTTAAAATTTCTGGGTTCTTTAATATTGCTTGTCATTCTTGTATCATATTCCAAAAAAGGTATCTTGGATATTAATTATTCCTCCTTCACTACTTTTTTTCCTGAAAAACCTTTGGGGCAAATCCTTTCTTTCTTTTTTTTTTTTTTTTTTAAGAAACACGATTAAACATAAATCCTGAGAAGGCGGGATTGTTTTTTGGGGGGTGGGGTTCAGTATGTATCTCTGTCCAAGTCTTCCCTTTTTAAAAAGCTGATATCTAGAGTCATTCCCAATTGTTATGCATTTTGTTTAGATTGTATGGCTAATAATGAGGGTACCAAGAAGCTGGTAAAATTCTCCCTAAACCTGGACTTTGAGAATATATTTATTCCCATATTTTTGGTAATAAGATCAATATTTTGTATTATTTTCTTTTAAAAACCCATCATGAAACAGCAGTAGAATAATATTATGATTGTAACAACCTCGCTAGAACAACCTTCCAGATTTTGATAAAATGAGTAAATATCTCTGAAGTTTGCATACTAAGAGGGCACTGAGTGGTTTTGATACTGTTCAGCTTCTGAGCCTATCAGGTAGGTAAGACCATCTGCCGCAACATTATAATGAAAAGAATTCTGCAAATAGAAATACAGTACTATTTTAGTGTTTACTGCAGTGTGACAATGAAGGGAGAAGTAAAACATTGTGACCATCTTCTCTGATAATATTGACAACTCCAAATGTCACTGGGTGACATTCTCATGTCAAAAGATAGACTAATTTTTAGCGCTGCCTATCTGTACCACGGTGGAGGAAATCACTTTCAAAGTCAGATAATATACTATAGAAAACACCATACTGTAGATTTTAATTGTTTTACACATACTTTTATGATCTATTGTACGATTTTCTGATTAGCAAATTAACTGATAGGATTAGAAAGTAGAAGAGTTCCTTTTGGTAGGTGGGTGGCAATATACTATATACTTGTTTAATAAATCCATTTATAAATCCATTTAGTAAATACATTCATCGGTATTAATTTTTCTGTTATCTTTTGATTTTCCCAGAAGTGCTGCATTAATGTATTTTATTTTTGTTTTCATCTGGTTCTTTTTTGAGGTATTGCATTTTTCTATTTTCTTTAGCTTTAATGGTTTCATTGTATACTGCGCAGAGTTGCTTTTTGATTGAGATGGGCCTTATCTAAATTCAATAAACAAACGAATACTTCCTTTCTGTGATATCTTGTAATGGACAGATACTGTGGTATTTTCAAGTTCTAAAAACAATAGGATGGTTGGTATGATAATACATGCATTACTGCTTGCATTCATTAGATGTACAGTTTAGTAACATGAAGGCCCTCATGTCTCAAGGGCCTCAATCATTTTGTGTCACTTTGGGCATTGACCTTAGTTTTCAGGTTTGGAATAATTTAATATCCTCACTCTCCTTTTTTTCTTCATATTTTCCTTTGGCATCTAAAATATCTTCTTTAATATAGGTAACCATAACTTTATATTTTAAATTGATAGATTGGCATACTGATAGTCCTTGATTTATAACAATTCAGTTAGTGACTGCTCAAATTTGCAATGGCACAGAAAAAAAACAATTTATAACCATTTTTCACACATGACCGTTGCACCATCTCCAAGACTATGTGATCAAAATTCAGACATTTGGCAACTGGCTCATATTTATGACCATTGCAGTGTCCCAGGCTCTGCTTTTCCAGCCTTCTGACAAGCAATTCCCAGATTCACTTAACAACCATTGCTAACAAGAACTGCAGTGGTTCACTTAACAGCTGTGGCAAGAAAGGTCATAAAATGGGGGCAAAGCTCACTTAACAAATGTCTCACTTAGCAACAAAAATTTTTGGCTCAATGTGGTCATAAGTCAAGGACTATCTGTAGAAGACTTCACCACAGTGGATGTTTTTCAGTCGTTTTTCTAATTGCTAACATAAATTTCTTTTTATTTTGCTTGGGTTACAGTACTTACAGTATGTCATAATCTGTAATGCCATTTGTTTCATTTGGTTTTTTTGCCCAGTTCATTGTAGTGTCTTTGTCTTATTTCAGTGCTTTACTCTCTGCAATACATGTATGAGGGACATGCATTCAGAGCCCAGTCATGGAGATATATATACTGTATTTTTAATAAGTTTTATTGTTTTTTAGGTTACAACAATTATTTTGTTACAATGAATTTTCTTTCTTAGGAAAATCTCATAATTGTGAAAGCTTTCAGAAGTCAAAGTAAAAAAAGCTGTTTCACGTTTCCTGATTCAAGAACATATCAATCCCCATTCAAGGGGCTTCTGTTTGGACTTTTCTGCATCTACTCTAAGGAAGTTTTAGGTGCAAGAGTTTGGGAAGTGGCTTCTGCAGTTCTGCTGATTTTGAATTCTCCCTCCTCTTCCGCTGCATCCCCACAGGGAATATCGTGGGTATTTCAACTATCTTATGATCTCTGTGATAGGCTTGCACAGTCTGCTGATAATGGAGCTAATGGTTATTTGTCATCCGCAGAGAGAGAGGTAAATTTTCCTGGCAATGTTTGCTATTGTCGGGGTGTGCACTAACCGAGGCAAGGTCTAATAAGCTGGCAGGAGCTTTATAAATGGGGAGGGGGAAGCGAAGAGAGCAAGCAAGCAAGGAAGCACAGAAGAGGAAAACAGAAAGGGAGTAATAGCAGCTTGCTGGCTCTGTGATAAAAGAGGAAATGGATACTGCTGGTAAGTGAAATAAACATTAATTCTTGGCTGAACTACAAAATTCATTTGTATCTTCTGTGTGTATTGAAGCTTTGCCTTTTCTGTTTGTGTGATTGGCCATCATTACGCTACATTAGCTTTTTAGCATTCATTTTTGTAACCCTTTAGGGGCTATTTTCCATCTCTGAAGAGCAAAGTTCATGTAAACTGTGGTATACAGTAAATTGTAGCTCAGAAGCTGCTAAAGGGATGAGGTAACTTGGATCCTTTCATGCCTTTAGAGGGATGAAGAGAAGGCATACATGTAAACTCTCAAATACTTTTCACCTGTCAAACTAATTTGAAGAATCGTCACTATCAACTCGCCTAAAATGATTTTTATGTTCATATGCATTTTAAAGCTATTGATAGGAATGCAGTTTTATTTATTTCTGATATTTTTAAAAAGGTGATCTTTTCTTAAGATAACACTTCTGAAGTATGAAAGGAGGTTGCACAGTAAGGAAAAAAGGGAACTTTTAAATTAAATATCTGATTCATGCTTAAATGAGAATAGTTCTTTCATATTTTCACTATGATGCATCTAATGATATATAATTGCATTATTTTACCTTAGTGACGCAACATTTCCTTGGATCACAGAGTACAAAAATGTTACAGGAGCAAATTGTACCTTTTTTTTTTTTGTTTAAGAAAATTGCCCACTCGAGCTAAGCAAATCTTTAATGTTTTTTTTTAATTTACATGGCACAATAATTATATTAACTTTTATTCAGAAGAAATTGCCTTTTTATTCAGTAGTGATTACATTTTTAAAAATGAGTTTTAACATTTTAGTCTTCAATTCAATTCCCACATCACTCAACATACATAAAAGCAAAGTGCAGAGGGAGCATGTAATGTTGGTTCAATTTATATTTATAAACAAAAGCAGGACATTTCTAACTTTACAATAAATATAGGTTGTTGAAACAAGACAGCCAGACCAAACTGAAATCCATTAAGGTTTTAGAATACTTTTGTTTCTTCTGTATATGCTGGTTCTGGATTATAACACAATGACATAATAATGAGCCATGACTAGACAAAATTTTCTTTACTCATCCAGCTTCCTTTAGCAGTAAATACTAATTTCATGCAAAGAACTGTTAGGAAAATGGAACTTCTGATTTATCCTAGTTTTAATTATCATGCTGTAAACTATTATAATGGTCTTAAATTCTTTCAGGCCAGGTTAATCTTAAAACAGATAATGAAAATATCAATATTTTTGATATTATAAAGCAATATTTTTGATAATATTTTTGATATTATAAAGCAGTTATAAGAGACCTTACGAAAATAGAAATAAAAGAACACCAATGATTGTTGAACAGAACTTGTAGTAATATTTGAAAATGAATGGAAAACAATTATATGTATGTATGTATGTATGTATGTATGTATGTATGTATGTATGGCATTATGCTTTGTTCGGGTATTTTCCCACG